>CM067536.1:7520000-7567500 GCA_034509925.1 Hirudinaria manillensis
CTGGTCCAAAGGAATACCATCTCCTCGTGGTAATAGGAGAAGTCACTTCAGGTCGTTTATTGTGAAGATTGTTGACGATCGCATGCAAATTAGGTTCCAATGTGTTTCGCTCGATTGATTTAAATATTAACGATATTAAATATTAATTATTAAATATTAATTTAAATATTTTATGTTAAATTTGAATTATAATTTATTTAATTTATTTAACGAGCATATAAACATAGAAATGACTTAATAAATATTATCAAATATTGGAAATAATAGATGCTCGTTAGAAAATAAATAAAAGTGTTTGTTGTGGTTAATTTAATAATTAAGTAATGCAATTTATTTTAAATTCCCAATGAATTCAACGATTCTGAGACGGATTAACGGAGGCATTTCGTTGTAAATCTCCCGGAAATAACAATAATAATAATAATTGATCGATTACGCGATTTAATGAAAATTAATAAATTACCAAAAAAAAATAAAATTAATGAAGCAACTTCCGGAAATGGAATCTGAATTTTCCAGACGGACAACTCGAAATGCACAAGAAAAAGTACTTCTCGAAGCACCCGGTGAACTTCACGGCAGTCGACCGAATGTACGGGGCTGACGAAGTACTGTCTGACAAGACGCTCATCAAAGTACACGGTTTGTGCGTCGATGCGTAGTTTCGTTTTTTGCCGATAACGAATCATTATTAGTTATATTTTCTGGCTAATAAAGTCAAAGATTAAAAATCATAATGTTATGTCCAGATCCCAGTTTAGATTTTTTTTTAAATAATAGCTGAATTGTCATTTTTAAGAAATGAAATTGTTTATATCAATTTATGGTATTTTTTTATACATATATACATATATTTAACATTATTATAGATATTATCCCGTAATTAAATAAAGAAATTACTTGAATTCTCTGTAAAAATATTTAGCATTTAAGCATTTTAGCTAAACTAGGTGGACGCATTTTGCAAGCCAGTTTAAAAAAATACTGAAATTAATAATAATCAGACGACTAATTAGCATAATTTACCCGCCAAAGGAACCATGATGGTGATTGCGTGGATGCTGTTGGCAAGTTTCTCGTCCATCATGCCTCGACACTTCAAGAATAAACTTTCCGGAATCGAGATTTTACAGAAGCCTTTCTGGTTTGCTGTCAGTTGGTTAACTATTAATAACGATTTACTGACGATGACCTTGCACTAAGTCGAATAATAATTGAGTGTCAGTTACAATAGTAAGGATTTCTTCTTCATGAATAATTGATGAGCCACCAGAACTATTCAATTTGTAGTTCATTTCATTGGCATTTATATTCTTTGAGAGCGTTATTTGAATTAGGCAATCATGTTTTTTTTTTACCAGATTCACCAGGGGCTGATGGCGATCGTTGCAGTCATGACGGTGATTTCGTTCATCATCATCTTCGTCCACGTCGGAGGATACGCCCAGGTGGGTTCGAACCCCCCCGGACCGGGGTCTCGCTTTGCGGACTTCGGAGAACCTTTCGGTTTTGCCGGGAAAAAAAATTGACGACTCCCGAAAATTCCATTTCAGCTCTCGGAAAGTCCGGCCTCGGCTCATCCTCCGCTGGGAATCGCCGTGACGATCCTCGTCATATTGAACGTGAGCATGATGCGACCGCTCGGAGAGAACGATTTGAATAATTAATAAGTTAACTAATTAATTATTAATTAATAGCAGGAAGGAATGTCATTGTGATTTTTATTGGGTTCCTTTTATAATTACAATGTTTACTAATTAGCATTGTGTTTACTAATTTTTGATTATAACTATGCATCTCATCTCATCAGAGTTTCAGCGATCCATAATAATATAAGAATAAAATGATCATCGTAATCAAAATTCTCAAAAATATATCAATATTATCATCTTAATTCAAGTCAATAATGAAATGATTGAAACAATGATTGAAATAATGATTGAAATTGATAATCACAGCCCATCATGGCCATGTTCAGGTGCGACTCGGGATCAAAGAATCGTTGGATATTCAATTACCTCCACTTCCTGGTCGGACATTCGGCTCTCGTCCTTTCATGTGACACATCTTATCATTTTCTTATCATTTTCTTATCATTATTGACACATAGACCTGCTGAGACTTGAAATTTAAAACCATGCTTTAAAGATAGTACGTTGAAAATCAACACGATTTTTTTTAATATATTTTTATTTTAGGATACTTCAGGTAGCTATTTTGCTAAACTATTAAAAAAATGTTTGCAACGACCGATTGTTATTCGCAGTTCTTGCCATATGCTTCGCGGTTTCGATAGGAAAAGTCGGTCTTCCGTACTGGTTGACCTGGTTCGTAGTGGCCCACTTTTGTTGGCATTTGATTGCCCAGGCTCTGTTTACCCTGCACGAGAAGCATACAGCCTCTCTGACCAGAGGTGAGTACTTACGTAAACAATACATCGGTATTGAATATTATGGTATGGATAGCTATGCTGGAATGTTTTAAAAACAGGGTTAAGGTTAGGACTGCTTAGGAGTTGAGCCTAATTTTTTTTTTAAAGCTAATATTTACTTAACTGTAGTACTAAATCTGTGCTTATGAGATTTATGGGTTATGAGAGTTAGGTCACTATTATTATTATTATTATTGTTATTCCTAGCAATATTTGTTATTATTTTTAATAGTAACAAAATAATATAAAAAATAATAATATAATTAATTAAAAATAATTATGGCAATATTTTCTGTAATTATGAATTGCAGTCGTGCCTGGAGAAGACTTGTTGACTAAACATGAAATACAAATGGAGGCCAGGAGTTCAAAGGTCTGCTTTTTGATTTTTGACGATTGAAATTTGTTTTATTTCCAAATTTTAAATTTAATAATATTCTTTAATTATAATATTATTTAATAAAAATTTAATATAAAATTAAATTGCAACACCTAACAATAATAATAATAATAATAATAATTGTTTTGATATAATCTTAAATTGGAAAAATATTTAAATAAAACACTTAAAGATAATTTTTGTCTTTCTTTGCAGTCATTCTTCGCATCTCCTAAAGTTCCGCTCGTAATCCTGGGCGTTTACTCTGCCGTGTCGTTGGTCGCGACCCTAGTCACGGTTTCCGTCATCTGCTCGGCCTGAGACGGGACGGAGGGACTCGTGCGCCCCCTGCCGAAGGTTACGGCGAAGGTCGAATGCCCACTTACATCTTACATCTCCTTTCATCTTTTCCACCTATTGCTTTGAAGTTGCTGTTTTATTTTTTTATATTTTATTTTATTTTTTTTTTGTGTACTCTCCTTTGTTGCTTATCAGAATTGAGATTATTTTGGAAGTTGGATCTTTGGATTGAATTAATGTTTCATTTTCTGGATAAACTGCTCTTTTGAGTTGCACTGAAACTTCATCTGAGCCATTTTGTAAATTAAGCTTTGAGATTTCCCTCCTAAATCAATAACAATCCACAGTATTTTTTGCTAACAGTGCTTTATTTTGATTTTTGCTTGGAATTTCTAGAAAAGTTTACCATCTTTTCTAAACAGTTATTGATCACAAAATGAGAATTTCAAACGATCCTAAACTGTTATTTATTTTGTGCCACTTTTTCCTCGTGCGTCGCAAATCAGGGAGTTTGTGTTTAAAACACATTCAAACACTGGATGTCGTTGAATGGCTTAAGTATGGTTAAGTATCTTGAAATGATTATCATTACAACCTTCATCATCATCATCTTTGTTGTTAATATTATTATTATTATTATTATTATTGCTATAATTTTATATTTTGCAGAAATGAATTGTAGTTCCTTTTATTTAACATTTAAGTTTCTTATATATATATATATTTATATCTACATATCTTATTGAAGGGGCAGACCTCAGTTCTCGCAGGAATATTTTGTCAGAATTCTATTTTCGTTCATTTGAGCCATTAATTTGCAACAATGTCAGCAACGATAGAGCCCTATTAACTAACTATTAAGCAGATTCACCGCTTCTAATGACTACTTCGGCAATTGATTTGCTGACGATGTCCCGGATGTTAACGATAAACTGTTCCCGTATTGTCAAAATATGTTCATGACGAATAATTGAATCGACAATCAGATAAACTTGACTCCTATAAAAAAAAATCTTTGACTGAAAGTTCTCAAAACTTTATTGAAATAAAATACAGAGCAAGATGCTATGCGAAGTTAGATGCAAAACATTAGGAATCCATCTGGTCGAATTCGATCCGTCCTTCCGTCTGCTAGCCAACACAGTCTTCAAAAAATCTTACTTTATGTACGGATATAAGCTTCCGATGAAGGGAAGCCTGAGTTTTCGCAGCCATTCATGTGATCGTCCTTCGAAAATTATTGTAATTACAAATGATTATGTGATGCATTACAAAACATTACGACAACCACTAACTAGAAACAGGATCTTACATAACAAGGATGCGTTCATGAAGGAATAAATGCGAGAAAACCAATTTTCAGCCAGAGAAGGCTTTCGATGTTTAAACGGAGATTTATTTTAGCAAAATTTAGTTTTTAACGAGAGTTTAAAGTGGTCTTTAAAAACAGACAAATAAACAAACATCGATTTACTTAACTTAGAAATAGAAGATTAATTTAATTCGATCGAGAGGCAACTAAATTAAACTAACAATGGAAGCCTTATTGTTGGTATTCGACAAGACGAGTGGAAAAACTGGCACTGCTGACACTCCAACTGATCAACTTAGCAACAAATACTCCGTCATCATCCTCAGTATATTTGCTCTGATAGCCACAACCGGAAACTATTTCAATCAGCCAATCAGTTGTTATTGTCCGAGTGAGTTTAAAGGCAGTGAGATTGAATTTGTCGAAAGGGTTTGTTTGTTTTTATTGTGTTTTCAGTGACAGTTTATAAGTAATTAGTTGTGTGTTAACGATGTTGTTTAAAATTATATTAATTTGTGCATATTGACCAAAATTAATCTGTTACTAGTATTTTAAAAAAAGTTTAATTAGCGCTACTGCCAACAGACATGTGTAACAGCCGTTGATACTATTTGTGAAACAGCGTTAAGAAAGTTATGCAATAACTACTAACATTTCATTGATAAAAGCAATAAATATACCGGCAACATTTTCTTCCAGGTGTGCTACACTCAGACGACTCATTACCTGAACTTTGTCGAATTCCAAAACGACACTCAATCGATCAGTTATTACCAATGGATCTCTTTGATCCTTGCAGGGCAGGCATTCCTGTTCTACTTGCCGAGTTCCATCTGGAAGATCATGGGCAAGAAGTCCGGATTGGCTCTAAGCTCGATCACAGATTCCGTGAAGAGATGTCGAAGGAATTTGGACTCGGAAGAGAACGAGAAAGCCCTGCAATTTGCCTCCAACACGCTGAACAATTACCTCCACGTTCAGAATAAAAAGACTTCAGAAGGATTAAAGAAGTGGCTCATATTCAAAGGGAACTACTTGGCCTATCTCTACCTATTCATCAAGTTTCTCTACTTCGTCAATGCAGTCGGCCAACTGTTCCTACTCAATGCCTTTCTCGGTGACAACTACCATCTCTACGGTATCGAATTCTTGGACAACATGAGGAACGGAGTGAGTTGGAAAAGTTCGAGAAAGTTCCCCAAGATAACCTTCTGCAACATCTCGATATTCGTGCCGTTCAACGTTCACAATAGATTCCTCCAGTGCGTCCTACCGATGAATCTCATCTACGAAATGATGTTCCTCGTCATCTGGATGTGGCTGGTCTTCATCGGAACCGTGTCTAGCGTCAGTCTGCTCAAGTGGGCCTACGAGACCATCAGGGCCGCCAAAAGAGTGGAATACGTCACCGATCTCCTAATCAAATCCCGCTGTTTGGATTCCTGTCAGGGCGAGGAAGGAGAAATACGGATCTTCGTCAACGATTACCTGAGGAAAGATGGCTGCTTCATTCTAAGGATGGTCGAGGCAAACACGGACAGGTGGGTCACGTGGCGACTTGTGGGAGAAATTTGGAACAAGTATCAGACTAAGAAACAGTTGAAAATTAAACTCAAGAAGATCAAAGAAGAGTCTTCCGAACTCGGAGCCAACAAGTACATTTAAAGGAAATTCTCAGGAAACGTCAATGATTTATTATTATTGTTAATATTATTAATAATAATATTATTATTATTTTATTATTATTATTATTATTATTATTTTGTTATTATTAATATTATTATTATTATTATTTTATTATTATTATTACGGTTCGGTTCAAAGGGAAATTTATTAATTAATTATATTATTATGATATAATTCTTGTTATTTTGTATTCGATAGGTATTTACAATTAAATTCGGTTTTTATATTTCGTTTTTATATATCTGAAACTTCAGATATGTCTTTTGGATTTTTTGGCGCCACTAAATTCGATGAAATTCGTAATGAATAATTATGAAATAATTAATTCTTTCATAATTAATTTATTAATTCGAATTAATGAATTTAATTCTTTCGTAATTAATTATTTTAAAACAAATTACTCATGATTTTCATGCCAGTAATTTTGAGATTTCACATAAATTATTTTAAATAAAAATTTGTAACGTCAGGTGTTTAAATCATTTCAGAAACAGAATGAACGAATGAATGAATGAATGAATAAAATAGAGCTTTGATATTTTTTTAAATAAAATATAAAATATTCAGTTAAGAAAATAAAATAGCAGTTTCAAATTTCCAACTATGAAGTTAATTGTAAATAATTTTGATTATCTTATAAACAAAGTCGTAAACATTGGGGACAAAATTATGGTGGCCATCTTTTTCTATTATTATGCATAATTAAATTAATTTCAATAACTCTGATTAATTATTTCAGTTTCTTTTGCAAATAAAAGTCGTGCTTAGCTTTGAGGAACATTTCTTTCACAACTTCTGCAATTCATTTGTATAGCGCCAGCAGAACGTGGGGCGCTTCTTGGCATTCATTCACCTTTCAGGCAAACTATGGTTGTGGTTGTTGTCATACAAGCGACAAGTCATGCGTGACGAGCTTCTAAAAATCAGGCCTAGGGTGGCATATCTGTCTTTCAGAACATTGTTACAATATTCGTAAATAATTTCACAGATAAATATTATTGGAATAACCCTTATTATAATATAATAATAATAATAACATAATAATGTTTAATAATAATAATTATTAATTAAGTATTCTATTGCTTATATGGTTAAAATAAGTTATGTTGGGCTGAAAGACAATGCAAGCTGATAATAGTCATGAATAGGATTTATGGCTCGGCCTCAAAATGTAAATGCCGCCCAAAAATGTCTCCTGCCACTTTCGTCTGCGCAGATATTTTCGACAAAACTTCGATGATTGATTTTTCGTCAACTGTAAAATATTAAAGTGTTTTAGTGTAAAATAATTATAATTAAAATAATATAATTAATATAATTATTTGTTTTTATCTTTAGATTTTCAATATTTGCAAATAGATTGTAATACCTGTAACATTTTGTAATAGTTGTAATTATTGTAATATTCGTCGTTATCTGGAGATCATCAGAAATAGCACGATGTGGAGGCTTTTGGAGGATACGTTCACCTGTAGAAACAGTGACTGGATTTTCATTTTAAAGTTCAAAATATAATTAAAATATAATTGTAATAAAAATAATGTTAATTAAATTATTTTATTTCTAAATTCCAACTAATGACGGTCGTTATTATTATTAATAAAACTAGTTATTTATTGTTAATTATTCCATTTAATAGCAAGGAAATTGTCAGAAAGGCGATAGAATAAAATTTATGGAATTGATTCCATGCATAATTTTATAATAAATGTTACATTTTGAGTTTATTTTATAATTTTAAATTTTTAAAAATGTAGCAAAAGTTGTAATAAAAACTGATAAAAATATATAAAATAATAATAATATAATAATAATAAAATAATAATAAAATACATCTCGTCAAATAAATTATAATTCAATCAATACATTAAATTAAAATTCATTAATAGTTAATTTATTTAACAAATTCAATTTAAATATGAATAAATAAATAAATTAATTAATTAATTAATTAATTAATTAAAAATAATTCAGCCGTTGCCACATCACGAATGATGTCCGTGTTCATCATGGTCTTCGGTCTGGCCATCTTGGCAACAGGAATTGCTGACGTGGTGACCTACGTGACCTTATGTCAGACTCCAATTGGTTCTCCAGTAACGGATCATTCCGCTCTGGCTGTCGGGATTTGGGGGTCTCTGCCGGTAATCTATTATTATAATTATTAATATTATTATTATTATTATTATTGTTATTATTGTTATTATTATTATTATTATCATTATTATTATTATTATTATTATTATTATTATTATTATTATTATTATTATTATTATTATTATTATTATTATTATTATTATTGTTGTTGTTGTTGTTGCAGTTGGCTTTCGAAGTATAATAAATATTTCTAATTAAATATGATTATAATTAAAATGTATTAATAATTTTACAGATTATATTCACTGGATTATTGGCCAACTTCCTCATTGACAATACTGCTTTCACCGTGAGACTCAGATTTTTGGCAGATTTAAAAAAAAATAAAACAAATAAAATAAAATAAAATTCATGTTTTATTCGTCATTTTACATGAAAATCATTCTTTTTAAGCTATTAAAGCTATTTAAGCATTTAAGCTTTAAATTGCGATATAATAATAATTTTATTTTTACGATTTCATGATTTTAATTAACAATAATAAATAATAATCAATAATAATAGTCTTTTAATCAATTATGATTTAATTACGTTTTATGATTTCATTTTAACATTTTTATCGATTTTTAAATTAATTATAGTTTAATTATTTATTCTTTTCTTGAAAAGGTCAAATTCCTTCAAATGTCAACCTTGGCAAGTGGTGTCCTTTTTGCCCCAGCCGTCGTTGTCATCAGTGCAATTGACGCCGCCCTAGTTAGTATATTATTATTATTATTATTATTATTATTATTATTATTATTATTATTATTATTATTATTATTATTATTATTATTATTATTATTATTATTATTATTATTATTATTATTATTATTATTATTATTATCATTATTATTATTATTATTATTATTATTATTATTATTATTATTATCATTATTATTGTTATTATCATTATTATTATTATTATTATTATTATTGTTATTATTCTTCTTCTTATTATTATTCCACAATGAAATGCAATTATTAAAACAAAGATATTAATAAATATTGAACGGAAAATGGATGACATCGAGATTATTTAAGCATTATTTGAAGATAATTTAAGAATTAAAATGATTTCAGATGAAATAAGTAATGATTTAAAAAGCTAAAACAAATTTAATTAATGAATAATCGATTAATAATTATAATTAATAAAAATATTACTTATATTGGCACTTATTTATAAAAATAAAAATAATATTATTATTATATTGTAATATTATTATATTATATTAATATTATTATCAGCAGCCAAGCCAGACGTGTGGAACCGCCAACAGTTACGCCATGTCGATTTGTTTGGCAGTTTTCGGAGCGATGGCTGTGTTTCTGCTCTGGGTCCTTCTGTACAGGCTGTACTGCTCTACCCCGGTCAACGATGACCAGGTCAGAGTTCACGTTAAGGATCGCATTAATTATGTTAATTGATGAATCTATTATTATTATTATGCATCAACATAATGAGCTCAGGCTAGGGGTCCTATTGATGAGGTCCAATGCATTAATTATGTTAATTATATTAATTATGTTAATTTATGCAAGAGTGATTATGATGATGACTAAATTGACTTTACCCAAGCCACATTTTAAGTCATATTTTATTATTAAAACAATTATTAAACAGTAATTAAGTTCTTAGTACGAAATTATGTTTATCTTATCTTATAGTTCACAACCGTTACAAAACAGTGAACACTTTTTTTTAAAATACCTCACTCCATCCAACCATTCATTCATCCATCCACCCACCCATCCACCCTTCATTCACTCTCTCAACCACTCATCCATGCATTCACTGACTCAAACAATTGTTTTTCTAAATTAATTTATTCCTAATTTCTCCCGCAACCTCAGAATGCCCTGGTGGTCGGAACGAAAGCCCAGCGAGTCTACGCCAAGAAGGACGAGTTTATGATTTCCAACGTCCCCCAAATCCCTGAACTAAACAACGGTGGAATCAATTCCATTGATCCATCGGCCCTGCCTGTGCACCAACTTCACATTCCCATAGGTGGCGTCCAAAGGTCCCAGACCAGTTGGGGTTACGTGCCCTCACAGGGCGGCTCTCAGCAATTGGGCCAATTAGGCCAAATGGCCCAATTAGGCCAATTGTCCCAGTTGACCACGGGGGTCCAGGCACCCTACAATGCCAGCCCAAAGCAACAGTTGGCAGTGGCACAGCTCCAGCAAGCACAGACTCAGGGTTATAATCTCCAGAACGGCGAGCAAAACTATTACGTGACCTTTCTTCCAGGGGACAAGATCGTCACCAATGCTTACCCTCAGCTTTACAAGATGAGCGGTTGACGGTTCGAACCCTGGTGACGGACAAGAGAATTGTTGGGACCACTGACGGATTTGAAAACGTGTTGGGACCACTGATGGATTTGAAAACGTCATGCCAACGTAGTTGATTGATTGATTTTTATTAATAAATGGATTTATTGTAGTTAAATCTTATTATATTCAATAAATATCTCCATAAAGTGTATTCATAGAGTTTTGATTCTCCCATCCCCTCAAAAAAAAAAATTTTATTATTAACTTCTCGTTTTCCAGTTTTAGTGGTAAATCAAATAAAAAAAAAGAAAAAAATATTGGAAAAGATTTCTTGAAGTTTTTCAACCTTTTAAAACTTTATTTTAAAAAGAAAAAAAAATAAACATGAATTGCAAACGATAAAATCTAAACACAAAAAACTCGGCCGTGCTCTATTTTTGGCGCTCTTTTTATCAAACGTTGGCAGACGAGAAGTTAATTTCGAGGAGCATCTACTTAGGAAATGGCTCGTGAAGTCTGGAATGATGAGCATCATCATCATTATCATCATCGTCATCGTCATCATCTTCGTCGTCGTCGCCGCCTCTTTGCCGAGCGATAAACAGCCAACGCATCGTTGGAAAAGGTGGAAAAATATACTCCGATCCGAGATAAAATCGTAGACTCAATCAGTACTAACATGCGAAAGATAATGCGACACGTTTATTATTGTTGTTATCATTATTATTATTATTATTATTAGTAGTAGTAGTAGTAGTAGTATATTGTTATAAATAGCACTTGTCACGAATAGGTCATCGTAATTGCTTCGACAGTGATTAGTAGTCGACAGAATTTCGGCTAGCCGACTGCGCCCAGCTAGCCGACTTTTCTAGCTTCCTCTAAGGCACTTTATCTTGTCAGCATCCTGATATAAGGATATTGGTCTTCAAGGAATAAATAAATAAATCAATGAACGAACGACTGAATGAATGAATGAAAGAATGAAAGTATAATCGTCTGAAGTAAGGATCTTCTTTTTTTTCCATCTACGAGCGTCTCATACGAGTTGAGGGAAAACAGAGAGAGTTACTTGAAAGCCGTGGTGAGATTTTGGGGCGAAAGTGAGGGAAATTGGAGAGAGAGTGAGTGAGTGAGTGGATGAGTGAGAGAGTGAGTGAGTGAAATGTTGAAGGAGAGGAAAAGTCTGAAAATAGTGGCTCCGTAGACAGAATAACATGTAAACAGCAGAAGACTTTCTGTGTGCTAGCAAGGAAAAAAAATAGTTTGAAAAAAAATCGAACAAAGAAAAACATAAGCAAAATAATAAAAATAATAAAGGTAATAATAATAATAATATTAATAATAATATTAATATTAATAATAAATCATAACTAAAAGGTTAAAAACTCGAGGCCTAAGTCTTCGCCCATGATTCGTGATCACTTGAGAAACTCTTCGTCGTCGATGTAACTGCAGCAGTCCAAGAAGAGGAAGAAGATGCCGCTCAGGAGGCTCAGTGCACCCCCCACGAGGGTCATCCAGAAGCACCAACCCAGGTAGGTGTGGTCTGAGGCACTAGGAGAGGCCCCGTAATCCCTGTTGGCGAATCCACCGAATACTGCCACTCCGGCAGCTTGGAAAACAACTGGAAAGCCAGAGAGAAATGGTGTCAAAACGAATCTTTCATTTATTTATTTATTTATTTATTTATTTATTCATCCAGCCATCCATCCAGCCAGCCAGCCAGCCAGCCATCCATCCATCCATATATTCCACCCACCCATCCGTCCGTCCGTCCGTCCATTCATCCATCCATCCATCCATCCATCCATCCATCCAGCCAGCCATCCAGCCAGCCATCCATCCATCCATATATTCCACCCACCCATCCGTCCGTCCGTCCATTCATCTCCTCGTCGTTTTCGTTTTTAATCTCAGTTTACACCGAGCCGAGCGTAAAACACTATCGCTGACTCTGCTGATAAATGGCGCCTGATTTATGCGCCCAAAGAGCGCTAGGAATTCATCCATTCCTTTGGAGGAGGATGACGACGATGATGATGATGATGGAGGTGATGATGATGATGATGATGATGATGAGGAGGAGGAGGAGGAGGAGGAGGTGGTAGACAACGACAGCAACAACAACTCACAGGACACCAGGAGAGTGAAGCCGAGCATCCTGTAGACGCACATCCGGGCTCTTCCGCAGAGCTGGAGACGAGCCACAACTTCACAGAAGACGACCAGAAGGACTCCAACCAGGTACAGGATCTGAGTTGCCAGGTGCCATCCTGTACGTAATATAATATAATATGATATAATATAATATAATATAATATAATATAATATAATATAATATAATATAATATAATATAATATAATATAATATAATATAATATAATATAATATAATATAATATAATATAATATAATATAATATAATATAATATAATATAATATAATATAATATAATATAATATAATATAATATAATATAATATAATATAATATAATATAATATAATATAAAATGTATGCCAATATATAAATATTATTATTATTATTATTATCATATTATAAATTATTATCGTTGCAAATTACAAATGTGAAACTGAAATAAATATAAGTATAGTGACATAGTGAAACCTTGACAATGTCAAAACAATGGCACAGCGTTACTTAATGAGGTTATTACTTAATTAAGGTCATCATCATCATCGTCATCGTCATCATCATCATCATCATCATCACGTGATTGAGCCATTAACATCCGGTCGTTGGAGGTGCAGAAGTGAAAAGTAATGATTCATGATTCAATGAGATGCATTTAATAAATTAAACTAATAAAATTATTATTATTATCGTTATTATTATTATTACTATAATAATTATTATCATTATTATTATTATTATTATTATTATTATTGTTATTATTATAATATAAATTAATAACTTATCGTTAAAACAGAACTATTCCATAACCTACACAGGCGTGGATATGAAATGCGAGCGTGCAAAAAAAAATCCGACTGATATTTTATAGTTGTTTATGTTGCAAGTACTTGAGCGATTGCCACGGCAGCCATCTTGTTGTTGTTGTTGGTTTTGTTGTTGTTGTTGTTGTTGGTGGTGGTGATGTTGTTGGTCTTATTGTTATTGTTGGTGTTGTTGTTGTAATCGTCGTCGTCGTCGTCGTTGTTTTTGTTGTTTTAATGAGGAAAAGCAAACGACTTTTGCAGAAAGTGCAACCTTATAACAAGACGTTTCCTTTACGATTGCATTAACAGAAGTAACGTCTCTCGTAGTTACTAATGATGATTCAATATCACCATCATCACCATCATCATCATCATCATCATCCGCCATCGTCGTCGTCGTCGTCATCATAATCATCATCATCAACAACATCATCGTCGTCGTCATCATCATCATCAACAACATCAACAACAACGTCGTCATCATCATCTCCTTTATCGTCTGCTGTTTCCACACTCGTGGAATGTAGTCCGATAAGTGTTTTCCTGAACGATAATTTCCAGCACATTCACGTGTCTGGGCGTTCGAACCCTGGAAGTAGGATGAATGGATGGATGGAGATGGAATGATGGTAGGATGGACTGATGGAAGGATGGTAGGATGGACTGATGGTAGGATGGACTGATGGTAGGATGGACTGATGGAAGGATGGTAGGATGGACTGATGGTAGGATAGACTGATGGTAGGATGGACTGATGGAAGGATGTTAGGATAGACTGATGGAAGGATGGACTGATGGAAGGATGGACTGATGGACGGATGCTAGGATAGACTGATGGTAACAGAAATGAAGGAATTGTGTTATGACTCAAGTTTGGGATGAGGACAGTCACTACAGAAATAGCTTTTGTGTTGTATGAGTTATTTTTATCATTATAATTACTATTACTACTGCTAGTACTGCTACTATAATTTAAAAGTAGTTAATTTATTATATTATATTATATTATATTATATTATATTATATTATATTATATTATATTATTTATTATATTATATTATATTATATTATATTATATTATATTATATTATATTATATTATATTATATTATTTTATATTATATTATATTATTTATTATATTATATTATATTATATTATATTATATTATTTATTATTTTATCGTTTGTTTCTGTATTTTATTTACATATGAAATAAATTTGATAAGAATGTCGTCTTACATAATTTACAATTGTTGTTGTTAAATTAAATGTCTTAATTTAATCTTATAATTAACTTTGTCACTAAAATTTGTGCCATCGTCGTCGTCGTCATCATCATCATCACCATGACAACAACAACATCGTTAACATGTTTTATGGATTCCCATCAGGAAGTTGTGGAGTTTACGTTTTTTCCCGGGAGCATTAAAATGCTGAGGTTTAAAAATTATGTGTTATTATTATTATTATTATTATTATTATTATTATTATTATTATTGTTACTATTGTTATTATTATTATTATTATTATTGTTATTATCATTATTATTATTACTATCATTATTATTACTATTACTACTATTATTATTATTATTATTATTATTATTACTATTATTACTATTATTATTATTATTATTATTATTATTATTATTATTTCAATTCGTCTTTTAATTGTTCGTACTTGAGAAAATGAAAGGAAGTATTGAAACATGTGTTCCCATCGTAATTTTTTGTTATATTTTCTACGAAGTATAATTTGAATGTAATTAACAGCAAACTTAATTGCAACAACAATTAAAATAGAACCATAGCAATAATAATAATAATAGTAGTAGTAATAATAATAATAATAATAATAATATAATAATAATAATAATAATAATAATAATAATAATAATAATAATAATAATAATAATAATAATAATAATAACAATAATTTAATAATAATAATAATAATTTAATATTAATAATAATACTTTAATTATTATAAATATTGATAATAAATATTAATACAATTTATTCGTTTTAGAATTATATATTTAGTCATACACAAGTTAATTATAAACCTCAGTTGATAATAATTAACCACCAGTTAAATCTGATTAACAATTAACTTTGACTTAAGAACCCTTTTTTGACCTTGAAGGATTTTGAAGGTCAAGACGAAACAAAGGAGATGTGCTTATTACAGACTGGAGACACTAAACATAACATCATTGCAATCGATGATGATGACGACGATGATCATGATGATGATGATGATGATGATGGCGATGGCGATGATGATGATGATGACTATGATGATGATGATGATGATGATAACGATGACGACGACGATGATGGCGATATAATGCTTCGGGTCGAGTTGTTTAGCCCCATTTGCTCTTAAAATCAAATTTAAAGAAAATCTATTTTGGTTGGTTTTCAAATTTCAAATTTTCATCCGAAAATTCTTTTCTTTAATTTTTAAGTTATGCTCTTGCCAATCCTGCGCCAAAAATAACTCCTGAAACACACTCACACACACACACACACTGAAGAACACACACACACACACTCAGACTCGCACGCACACTCACACGCACGCACACGAAACGCAACTCAACAGAAAGGGGCGTCGACCTAACTCGTAACCTTTGAACCCGACTCAGTCTCTGAAGACTGAAGACGACTCTTACAAGCCCAAAATGGCCGTTCTATCGTGACGACGATGACGACGACGATGATGATGATGACTCACCCAGATTAATGAACTTTTCCTTTTCCAGCTTAAAGTTGGCTTCCCAGAACCACTGGCAGACGTCCGAGCACTGGGCCCACAGTCCCCTGTACTTGTACATGCAAGTGTCGTTCGTCTGGCGGGTCAACAAGTACGACTGGTTGGAGGCAAAGTTCTTCTCGACCCCGGCCTTGATTGGCTGCGGGTTGTTGACGTTCACGAGCCAATAGGGAGCCAGGAGGCTGATGCCACAGGCTATGGTGGCCAGGGTCAACATGAGCGACCCGAATACGAAGAGGCAGTGCTGCTGAGACATGGCGACGATGACGACGATGATGATTGTCTTCTAGTCGGTGCAGTCTGAAAGGAGTTGTGGTGGGAATGACTGTGATGATGATGATGATGATGATGATAATGATGACGATGATGAGGGTGGCGGTAGTGATGATGATGATGGTCGAGATGAAGACGAAGATGATGGTGATGTTGACGGTATTAGTAGTGTTGTGAGCTGAAGGCGGTGGAGTTAAAATGATTTAATAAAAACCAAGATCATCATCATCATCATAGCCATCAATCATCATCATCGTCGTCGTCGTCATCGTCATCATAATCGACTATTATGGCATCAAAGCATCAATTAGAATGCAATCTCATGATCTTAAGCAAATCGCTGAATTATTAAAGCACGTGGTGATGATAGTGATGGCGACGGCGGTGATGATGATGATGATAGTGATGATGATGATCATGATGGTGATGATGATGGTGATGATGATGGTGATGATGAAGATGGTGATGATGATGATGCTTATTTAGAAATTATTTTGCTCTCTTCAAGTGCTCATGACAGACATCTCTGGCTCATCAACAAGGAATTCATGAATATTCATGAGATTCATCCCACGCCATCCGATTGGCTGACGGTGTCCGTCACGTGTTCATCTTCAGAGACGTTTGTTTTCAATTAAGCAGGTTCAGTTTTTTGTTTTTAAACTCATTCTAATCAATTATTCACGTCGGAGGTGGTTACGAGACTTATGATGACGACGGTAATAAAATTATAATAATAATAATAATAAAAATACTAATAATAATAACAATAATAATAATAATAGTAATAATAATACTAATAGTAATAATAATAATAGTAATAATAATAATGATGATAATGATAATGATAATAATAATATTCGTGATAATAATAATATTCATGATAATAATAATAACAATAATAATAATAATAATAATAATAATAATAATAATAATAATGGTAATGATGAGGATGTTGATAATGACAATTGTAATAGTAATAATAATAATAGTAATGATAATAATAATAGTAATAATAATAATAATAATAACGATGACGTCATAATTATCTTCTCACTTCGTCAGATGATGGGAAAAATTGTAGGAAATTATTTCAACTTCCTTCATACACAGCCGTTTGGGGGTATTAACGATTGCTTGTTATTTTCTCCTTCATCATTTACATCGTCGTTCTCTTCCTCCTCCTCCTACTCATCATCGTCATCGTCATCCTCGTTGTCATCCTCGTCATCATCATCGTCGTCGTCGTCATCGTCATCATCATCGTCATCATCATCGTCGTCGTCATCGTCATCATCATCGTCATCGCCATCGTCGTCGTCATCGTCATCATCACGAACGTCATTACACTAAGCACAACGTAATAACAATCGTGATCGTCTGAAATGATAGACTAAACATTTGTCATTCTGGACCCTGAAATCATTCAACTGCAACCGTCAGCCGTCATTGGTTGGCCTTTGCACCGAAAAAGGTCACCAGAGAGCGTGACCTTTTTCGCCATTGGTCCGCGTTTGTTTACGTCATTTGACGTCCGTATTTGGCAAGGACAGATGAAAGTTGAAGGTTGATCAATAGGTAGAATTAAGTAAAATGGTTTTTATTATTATTATTATTATTATTATTTTTATTATTATTATCATTATTATTATTATTATTGTTATTATTATTATTTCTATTATTTAATTTATTTATTTTTGCACTTTCGTGATCGTAAATATCGGCAGAATGTCAGCAGATATGGACTCTTCACGGTTGGCATTCAAATATTCTGAAATAATAATAACAATAAATAGTAATAATAATAATAATAATAATAATAATACCGCTTCCCCTCACTTCGTCCTCATCATTTCTCTTCAAATTCGAGTACTTGAAATGATCTCGGATTAAATTGAACAAGAATTCTTTCCACTTCATGCTTAAACTTCCATCCATCAATCCGCTCATCCATCCATCCATCCATCCATCCATCCATCCGTCCGTCCGTCCGTCCGTACGTCCGTCCATCCATCCGTACGTCCGCCCATCCATCCATACATCTATCCTTCGATCCATCCACCAATCCTTCCATCAAATCACTTCCTTTTGTACATCGTGAGAAAGAAGCCATCCTTTGTACGATAATGGAGTAAATCACAAAGTTGCCTCGATGATGATGATGATCATCATCATCAGCACTACAACCACCAATACCGCCATCATTATCATCACTGTCATCGTCATCGTCATCATCATCATCGTCGTCATCATCGTCATCGTCTTGGCTATCGAAAAGCCATTTCCTGAAGCTGTAATTTTGATAGGTTATAATCATTTCGTTGTCATGTGAACCTCCTTAATAGAATTTTTATTCGTCACATTAAACTCCATCGTCGTCGTCATCATCATCACCATCATCATCACCATCATCATCATCGTCATCACGTCATCATCATCAACATCACCATCATCGTCATCATTATCGTCATCATCGTCATCACCATCATCATCACCATCATCGTCTTCAACTAAAGCAAGCACATTTTCACACTCACAAAACACGTGTTTAGTCATCAGCAATTATTCGATTTTAATTGAAATTGTAAAAAATAAAAAAAATAAAAAATAAAACATTATTTTGTGTTAAAATTGTAATTAATCCAAATATTAATAAATTACATTTAGAATTTAATAAATTAAACTTGAATTTATAAATTAAATTTACAAATGAATAAATTAAATTAATTAATTAATTAAATTTGGAAATTAATAAATAAATAAATTAATAAATTTAATAAATTAGTTTTGAAATCTCTAAACTCAGTGAACGAGGAATTGATTTCAATTGTTATTGTTCTTGTTGTCGTTTTTTTGTTGTTGTTTGTTCTTGTTGTTGTTGTTGTTGTTGCTTGTAATTTTAGTTCACTTTAAAATTATCAACAAAGACTACAAAGTTAATCATCATCATCATCATCATCATCGTCGTCGTCATCATCAGCGTCTTCATCGTTTTTGGTTCGACACACTCATAGGTATTGCACGTGTGTGTGCATATTTGTGTGTGTTTGTTTGTTTGCTTGTGTATGTGTGTCTGTATGTTGTTTGTGTTTGTCTCACTCCATTTTTCTCATCATCATCATCATCATGTGATGTTACACTGAAATGATGATGAGACGCGATAAACACAGGGGTAATTCTTTTTTTATTCCCAATTTTTTATAATTAACCAATAATTCGCATTTATTCGTTAAATCGGATATTTATTTGGAGCGATTAATCTCCCATTTAATTTTCATCTTAGAAGTTGAAATTCAATTCTTCTCATTTAAAAAAAAATAATAAAAATAAAACTTATTGTATTTAAGCTTCGAATTTTAAACAATTAACAATAAATCACGAGATAAACAAAAATAATAAATAGATATACAAACCTGATACAAAGTTGATGCAACGATTGTTGTAACAACAACAACAACAAGAGCAACAAGAGATTTACGACAATCTCCAACAATACCAATTCGATACAAAAGATACAATATTCCTTTGGGGAGCGTCCTTCTAGCAACGACAACAACAACAGCAACAACAACTGTTTCAGTCCAATCTGTCCTTAAATATGAACCTGCCTGCAGTTGCTAATGTTTGCTCATCACATGACTACCCACAGCCACCCAGCCCAGCCAGCCACCCAAGCCGAGTAAGCAACCCACCCTTTCGGCCACTCACTATTCATCCTCTCACATTTCAATCATCATCTCTCCGATTGAAGTGCGCTTCTGACATTCAAAACAGGAAGATGCTGAGCAATGATGAACGGTTTTTTTTAGAAAAATATCTTTATTATTATTATTATTATTATTATTATTATTATTATTATTATTATTATTATTATTATTATTATTATTATTATTATTGTTATTATTATTATTATTATTATTATTATTATTATTATTATTATAATTATTATTATTAGGGCTTCTATATTTTCATCATCAGTTAATTCAGTTCGTTGAAACAAATGTTAATTAATTATTTAACTGGGACGATCGTGGTGACGTAATTAACCAATTAGTGCGTCCTACTTGGATATTATAATAAATTATGCTAATGTTATGTTAATTATGATGTGGTGACATGATTGCATTATAACACGATATTGTGGTTACATTACCATAATGCATTAAGGTCATATGATCATCCTAATTCGTTTTAATCCGAGTCTTATTTAATTATTTAATTGTGTTATTATTATTATTAATATTATTATTGTTATTGTTATTATTATTATTATTATTATTATTATTATCCTCATCTTGCTCTTCATCATAAAATAACAGCTGTTACACAATCCGACCAAATGAAGATCACGTGGTCTTTCACATTATTGAACGACATCAGAGCAATTTTTGCAACAATTAAATTCATATTTTCCTTTAAAATGTTTAAATTATAAAAATAATAATATCAAAATTATTAATAAAAATATTAATAACAAAAAATTTATTAATATTTGTTATCAACTGCAAATAATTTATTGTTTATATCCATTTAATAATAATTACTCAAAAAAAATTAAATCAAAATATTCACGGAAATCATTTTCGATGAATTGAAAACAATTTCTGGTTTTTTAAGGATTAATTAAATTCGTTTAATTCAAAAATTCCAATTAATTAAAATCTTGAACAATAATAATAATAATAATAAAAACATTTTCTAACATTAAAACAGAATTTAAATAAATAAAAAAAAAAACAAATCAACCCAAACTTAATAATAATTTTTTGAAAAAAAATTATAAATAATTTACAAAATAATTCCTGAATTAATAAATAATAATTTAATAAATAAATTTGAAATTAAAAGAATTAAAAACAAAAAATAAATGAATAAATAAACAAATTAATTAAGTTAAAATAAACAACCTCAAGTCTGTCTGTTCAACTCCAGCACTGATCTTCCACAGACGAGAATCCTCAGATCATTGCATCCCCTCACCTCAACTCATCATCTCCCCACTCAACTCTGAGCACCCTTACTCTTACTCCTCCTCATTTTCCTCCTCCTCCTCCTCCTCCTAACTCACTATCTCTCCCAACAGATAGAGAGGCCTTCTTAAAATAGCAACAATTATCCCTACCAATAGAAAGAAGGGCACTTGTTTCTGAAAATCTCTAATTGGCTGGTCAAATGCTTTACAATTCTTAACTGCAGCAGTTCATTGGCTGTCATTTGCAGGT
Source organism: Hirudinaria manillensis (assembly GCA_034509925.1). Taxonomy (NCBI): domain Eukaryota; kingdom Metazoa; phylum Annelida; class Clitellata; order Hirudinida; family Hirudinidae; genus Hirudinaria; species Hirudinaria manillensis. The sequence continues at coordinate 7,541,760 of CM067536.1, forward strand.
CGTGCCCTTATAATTTTCGTCAGGAAGGGTTTGCCAGGTGGCCTATTGGCGTGCCATTCGTAGCCCGCCTAAATCGTAGCCCGCCCACCACCGATTGAAAACAAACTCTCAGCGATTCTCTCCATCTCTCCAGAGAGTCTTCTTCCTTTCCTTCTTAGAAGCAAAACTTTCCCCTCCCTTCATTCATTCTCTCTCCTTCCTCCATCTATCAATTCCTTGGCTTCTCTATCATTCTGTCTGTAAATTCCATTCACACGTCTATTCATTTAACCGAACCATCCGTCATTACTTCCACCCTCTCATCCATCCATCCATCCATCCATCCATCCATCCATCCATCCATCCATCCATCCATCCATCCATCCATCCATCCATCCATCCATCCATCCATCCATCCATCCATCCATCCATCCATCCATCCGTCCATCCGTCCATCCGTCCGTCCGTCCGTCCATCCATCCATCCATCCTTTCATCCATCCATCCGTCCATCTGTCCGTTCGATCATCAGCCAAAAAAAAAAAAAGATTGAGGAAGGAATTTCGTGCAGCAATAAATTATTTTTTATAAACCTTTTGCCTCCACATTTGATAATCGCGGGCATGTGCCCGTGTGATGTTGTGAGTGATTGGTTCAAATGAATGAATGAATGAATGAATGAATGAATGATTGAATGATCGATTGAATGAATGAAGGAATGAATGAATGATTGAATGAATGAATGATTGAATGAATGATCGATTGAATGAATGAAGGAATGAATGAGTGAGTGAGTTTTAGCAAAGGTTTCAGTTATTTTTCTATCTGGAAAAATTATTTTTTCAGACACACGCACACACATGCGCACATACTCACAAACAAGAAATAAAGGCTCATAAAATAATAAAAATTATTATTATGAAATAATAAAAATTAATTATTTATTAATATTATGCTTAATTAATAGTCAATAAGTTAAAAAATATTTTTATTATGGAAATTTTATTATGGATATTTTATAAACAATGCCTATCTGAAATAATGCCGTCATTAAAATATGGCCAAAAGACATGAAAGTTTCAAACATCGTCCTCTGAAAGTTGGCGCCTCATAAATGACCTTGAGACGGAATGACCTTTCAAGCGACATGGCACGAGGCAGGAATGATCATCATCATCATCATATCACCATAGTGGGGGGGAAGTTATTTTTAATTTATTTTCAATTTATTTTTAAACTCCAAAATATTGTCGTGAGGTTTTCAGAAGCGTGGAAAATCAATTAAAATTCTTTTATCGCTTAAAAAAACAAAAAGGAATTTTTGTTTTTGTGATCGGGAAAATGAAAATCACATAATCGTTATCGTCGTCGTCGTCGTCAACAATGACATCCTCATCCTCCTCATCATCATCATCATCATCATCATCATCATGACCTGGAATGATTATCAACATCGTCGTCATCATCAAAAAATGTCGTCGTCGTCATCATCATTCACCATGCTCCGTCTCCTATCATTACATAACATGATTTGGGATCATTATCATCATCATTGATTTTCAACTCAAGCCAACATCTTAGTCGTAAGTAGTAGTAGTAGCAGCGGCAGTTGCAGTTGTCGTCACTGGTCGCTGGTCGCTGTCGCGTGTCGTCAGTTAGACCTCCAGTTAGTGGCCAATTACAGTCCCATTGATCCCCGGTCATGGGTACAAATTGGCACTCGAAAAACACTCGAAATTCACACCGACGATCGACTGTGAAGAGAGGTTCAATTGGGACTGAAATGCGTATCAAACAACCCTTCGCTGGTTGTTTGAAGCTCCTTTGGAATTCCAAATTCGTCGGAAAATTGAAGAAGATTCTCTGGTCGAGTATCTCTCGAGATCGTCACTTACTTGGTCGTTGTTGTTGTTGTTGTTGTTGGTGGTGGTAGGGTGGTGGTAATGTGATGATGATGATGACGATGACGATGATGATGATGATACTGGTGACGTTGATGATGATGATAATGATTGATAAAGCAAGTTGACGATGATAAATGTGAAAAAATTCGACTGATGAAGAGGTTCACGTGACACGAGTAAATGATATTAACTTTATCAAAGTAACTATTTCAGGAATGAATTTTCAATGACCTTCCACGACGACGATGACGACGACGACGACGATGGTGTTGTTGCTGATGGTGATGTTGATGATGATGACGATAGTAATGATAACGATCCTGGTATTGATGATGATGCTGATGATGATATCGATCGCGGAGGTTATGGTAATGATTCTACTGCGAGTACTTTCTTGTAATTGACACTATTTGTCTTCCCATTTAACATTATTTTTATTTTCAGTCACTAATTTGACACTCAACAAATTAAATCATTTCATCAGCTCTTGTAATTGATGATGATGACGACGAAGACGACGACGATGACGATGATGATGATGATGATGATGATGACGATGATGTTGATGTTGGTGATGATAATGATGTCGAGGTTATAGACACGAGGACGTGAAGTCAGTGTAATAACTAACGAAAAGATAATTTTTTTAAATATTTTATCCTGAAATGTTAAATGAATTTAAACGTAATTTAATTTTAATTTAAGATTCTAATCAATCGATTGCAACTTAAATTGTCATCGGTTGAAATCAACCATCGACGGTTGAACGAACCGAATGACCTCTATAAGGGAATAAAATATGATTGGTGAATCTCAGCCGACAGAAACTTTGTGAACCAATTGTGAATCAGTGAGTTTATAAAACGGAAACTTAAAGAAAATAATTCATTATAAAATATATATTATAATATAAATTATTATAAATATATTAATTGCAAATTAAAATCAATAATATTGTCAAATAAATTTCTTAAAAATAAAGCAAAATGGTTCCATTGAACGTGGTCCAATCATAAAAGAAGTTCAGTTCAATCAACCAATCAATCAGAGTCAAGCAAAGACCGGGAATTTGGTGGCAACCACGTTGAAATAAGCAGACGGAACGTTGGTCGCAAACGTCTGCTGCGTTGGAAGGACGTAGGACGGTATGAGGGGCATGGGCTTGTACCCTACGTGAGGGGGTTCGTTGAAGGCCCCGGTGTTTATGAGCCCCCCAGATGGAGGAGGAGTGGTGTCTTGGACCAATGGCGTTTCATCCTGGATTGAAGGAAATTTTAAAAGAAATATTTTTGTAAGGCTTTGCTATGATGTTATCAAAATTGTGGCAAACTATTGAATGCATTGAATTATAATAAATAAATTGTAAACAAATTACAACTTGTAGGAAACAAGTGATGAAGTCAGAGGGTGAATGAATGCATGAGTGAATGCATAGGGGAGTGATTGAGTTAATGAGTAGGAGAGTGAATGAATGAATGAATGAATGAATGAATGAATGAATGAATGAATGAATGAATGAATGAATGAATGAATGAATGAATGAATGAACGAGTGAGTGAGTGAATGAATGAATGAGTGAGTGAGTGAATGAATGAATGAACGAGTGAGTGAGTGACCCACCTCAGCGTAGGTGCAGAAATAAAGTATCATCGTGATGAGGAAAGTATGAAGGAACAGCAAACTTCCGAGAGCCAAAATGGCGGCTGGCAGAGAGTTGTCGAGTGATTGAACCTCAGAAAAATAAATTAATTAATAAATTAATTATAAATTAGTACTTAATCAAAGTTAAGTTATCAATAAAATTATAAAATTATTAATTATTAATTGTCAATAATAAAGGAATAAGGAAATGTTTTTACTCGATTTTGAATAAATTCCACGGCAGTAACACCCACCAGGACAACTGAGAACATGAAGCAGGACATGAAGGACAACATGCCTGTCCATCGTTTCTATGAATAATTAATTAGAAATAATTAGCATAAATAATAATAATAATAATAATAAATTGTAATGATAATACTATCAGTATTTATTAGTAATTACTACTACTAGTAATAATAATACTAATAGTAATAATACTAAATAATATTATTATTATTTATTATTTAATATTTATTAAGAATTATAATTAGAACTATAATCATCATAAACAATTGTAGCTATAAATAATAGATATAAATATATATTTATATTTAATTTAATTTTTCAAATTATTTTTAATTATTTACGACTTTAAACTTAATTAAAACTTTACATTTTAAGATGAATTATTAAACAAATCAATCGTTTTAAAATACACGTTGAGGTGTTCAAAACTCACTGATGCGTTCACAACAGCGGCTGCATTGCTAGTTAGAAGACCGGTTAGAAACATCTGAAAAATAGTAACACCTATTATTATTATTATTATTATTACTATTATTATTATTATTATTATTATTATTATTATTATTATATTTTCTTTATTTATTTAATATTATTGGAACTCGATTCGAGACTTTTGCAGACACGATGTTCTTGTTCACGTTTGGCGGGAAAAAATGTTTTTTTTTTCTCAATCAAAGACAAGAAGAAAAAAAGAAGGGCAACCATTGGTGCAGAACAACAATAATAATAATAATAATAATAATAATAATAATAATAATAATAATAATAATTATAATAATAATAATAATAATAATAATAATAATAATTGTAATAATGCTAATAATAATAGTAATAATAATAATAATAATAATGGTGATAATAATTTTGATAATGTTAATAATGATAATAATAATAGTAATAATAATTATTATAATAATAATTATAATAACGATAATAATAATAATGGTAAAAGTAGAATAGAAATAGTAATACTAATAATAAAATAATAATAATAAAATAATAATAATAATAACATTAATAATAACATTATAATAATAACAACAATGGCAAGTTCAACATGTGTTTCGAATTCTGGAAAGATTTTGTTCTTGTGAATGACTTACGTACGTTACAAACATGGAAAAGAAATTCACAATCAATCAATTAAGTTGCCATAAATTTGTTTTTTTAGGACTGAATTCGATAAATTATTCAATTTATAATAATTCATAATAATTTATAATAAATTCATAATAATTTATAATAAATTTATAATAATTTATAATAAATTCATTATAATTTATAATAAATTTATAATAATTTATAATAAATTTATAATTTTCATAATAAAATAAAAATCATCAACTTTTAAAATTCTTTCTTTTCTTCTGGGTTCAATTATAATAATAATTATTATTATTAATTATTACCATACCATCGCTAAATTATTAATGACATTAATTTTAACATAAATTATATGTTATCGAAATAATTATTTTAATTACGGATTATTTTTACTAATTAAAAGAAATTATCACATTAATTATACCGGTTATAAATTGAATCAGCTCAATGAAATAATTTGAAAACCAAATCGAAGCCGAATGACAGATCGACAAAATCGAACTTTGAACTCTGAATGTTAACCTCTGAACTTTAAACTTTGAACTTTGACAATTGAACTCACCGGAATAGGAGTCCAGATGGCGACACTGGCCTTGGTTAGGACACTGGCGTTGGGATTTCCCATGACTTTCGTCATCGTGTTTGCGATGCCAACACCGACGCAGGCGATGCTGGCCAGGATCGTCAGGAGACCCAACCACCTCAGAGACCTGGGGTGGGCTGTCTGACCTTTGGAGAAGAAGACGACTACGATGAGGCTGGTGATGATGACGATGATGTTGATGGTGATGGTGATGATGATGGTGACGATGATGGTGACGATGATGTTGATGGTGATGATGATGTTGATGGTGATGATGATGGTGATGATGATGATGATGATGATGATGATGGCAGTTACTCCACTCCGCCCATTGTAGATAGGAATTACCCACATTTTTATGATAAGTCAATTAATATACCCAAATTTATGTAAATTGCGTCTATAAAGTTATTAAAAATTAAAACTCCACGATACGATTTTATAAGTGAAAGTTTAAAATTAATATTTTGAAATTTGAAATTTAATGTCTCCGAAATTTGAATTTATTAGAAAATACTTATTAATATTTAATTATTGGGATTTGATTGGTTACCATTTAATGCTTATCATGTTTATCATATTAATTATGTTTATCATATTAATTATGTTTATCATATTAATTATGTTTATCATATTAATTATGTTTATCATATTAATTATGTTTATCATATTAATTATGTTTATTATTTTAATCAGTTCTGTTAATCAGTTATATCCTTTTGCTATGTTTTTAAATAATTTTAAATTTCCACGCAAGATTTATAGATTTATTTTTTAAATCTTTTTATTTAAGAATAAATAAAATTTAAATTAAAGTTTTGATTTTATTTTCTAATTCAACAAATGTCGTTTTAAAATATTTATTTCGAATGAACGGGTTTGAATAATTATATTTCCAAATTCTAATAATAATTATTATTACTATTATATATTTATTATTATTATGTAATAATATAATTATTATTATATTATCATTTAAATTATTATAATTATAATTATAATTATATAAAAATAAAACTTTCTAAAATCAATTTAAAATAGGTTGAAACGAATTATTAAACATTTCTGTGACAAACCTTTGAATCCTCTGGAACCGAAAACTGGCATCATTTTGAAAATATTTATTTAAATATTTATTTATTTAATAATTTATTTAATAACTTAAACCCAGGGTGCCAATAAAGTTCAGAATATCAATCACTATAATTCTTTTTAACAGTCGATTTGCAGACAATTAATCACGATTTACGACTTAATAACGAACTAAAATGACCGAAAATCGACGAAAACAATAGAGGTATTAGATCTATCAAGAAAATATGAATCAAATGACTTGAAGTGTCGTTTGGAGAAATTAAGTCAAGCGTGACATTTGTATTGAGACGCCCAACGGTTCAATCCAATCATTCATCATTCACTAATTCAACAGCTTCGTGTGACTGCATTTAGAACAAGTGCTCTGCCAAGGCATTGTTCTACGTTGGACCTCGTGACGCGATGAGGTTAGAATTGGAAGTTTATGTTTTTTTTTCTTGTTTTTTCTTGTTTTGAATATTATTTGAAAATATAAATTCTTTGTAATTAGCGATGCCGAAAATTTGTAGTACGTTTTAAGGTCTCGACGAGTTAAATTGAAGCAGATTTCCCTCGAATGGTTTTTCCATGACGAGCATGAAAATGGTTTAGAATTACTTTTTAAATTTTAAATATTGTCGTGTTTTTTATACGAATTTATTTAATCGATTTAATTCTAATAATCGATTTAATTTCCAGCAATTCCGTTCAAAATTGGCCTGACTAAAGACTGTGGACAACCAGGCAATGAAATTCAACTGTCGAATCTCATCTGAAACTGAACTTTTAAATTCAGCTTTTGTTTTTAACTTGCGAAAAGGAAATAATTGGAATAATATTTGAAACACGTAATAATTAAATTATAATTATTGTAATTTCAAAAAATTTATTTTATAAATCTCTGAAAACATTTTATATATCAATAAATCGAGAAATTATAAAAACAAATATTCATTGAATGTTGTTTTGAACGTGAAAATGTGAAAATTAATTTTAAATAATTTAATTCGAAATAAAAATAATTTCATTTTCTATGAAGCAATACACAAAAATGCACATTAAATGAGAAATTAGTTTTTAAAAAATATTCAATACTTACTTTCTTATTTAATTATTTAATGTAATTTGTACTTTTTTATTTTTGTATTTTTTAAAAATGAATACAAATTATCTATTTATTGAAATAAATATTTTTTATTAATTAATTAAAAATAATTTTAAAAAAATATATTTTATAATTAATTAAAAATAATTAAAAAATTATTGCAGCGTAGTTCTAAAAGTTTTGCAATCCTGAACATCCATCTCCCTCCCCTAAAACTGGGCCCCAAGGGCCGGCCGTGGTGCATAGGTCAGGGCCGGTTGGTTCCAGCGGGTCATCTGTGGCTGAACCGCGGTGAGATTGGTAGGAGAGTAAATGCCATAGGCCGGTACGATGGCCGTTCTTATCCTGGAGGTATAGGCCACGTTGGGATAGACTACGTTGGCAGGGAAATTGGTAGCTCTGACTACCGGAGCGACCGGCGTCGTGGTAGTTGGTGTGGTCGTTGTGGTTGCTGGTTCTTCTTCCACGTCCACGTATTCAATGATGCCGTCGTTCTTAAATTGTGGAATTATTGGTTACTGAATTGTGCAATTAATTAATAATTTAATTAATAATCAATTATTTAGTTAAACTCCACATAATCTCAAATGAAAAAGTAATAATTATATCATAATAACCTCAACTAAAATGTAAATTTTATTAAATATCGTAATATATTGGTAATGAAGTTTAATTCAATAATATAATTAAATATCCTGATAAACTTAAAAGGAACTTTAATTGATTAAATAATAATAATAAAAAATTGTAATAAACTGGAAATAAATTTTAAATGGATAAATAAATAAATATAAATATAAATAGAATAGGAAGCTATACCTCTTCTGACCATTCCTTGCAGAAGATTTCATTGTAAATGAAGAAGCAGACGACAAGTTCCAGGAAACCTACGACGACGATTGTTATTGGAATTGGCAGTTTGTCGTATTGTCCGTTGAACCAGGTCCTGTCGTTTGCATTCTGAACGAATAATAAATTAAATACTTCTTCTTTTAATTGCTTTGATACCTTAATAAACTCATAAACTCAAAAAAAAAAAACAAAAATATCCACAGGGTTTTCCTGTGGTCTGATCAATACCTCGATTTGATCGGCGATGTTCTCTCAAATGCGAATGAATTTTTAACGACATTAATGTAAATATGTGCATATAATCATCCTATGTCATCCTTATGGATCGATGGAGTCTCCCCAAAATGAGACTGAAATTTGACCGTCAGTGATTTTTAAAGCGAACGTTGGAAAATGGCAGGTAAAAGCCAGCTCGACGCTCGCAAACTTTGGTGCCCAACCCTTCTCAGAATCAGCCTCAACCCTAACTCCTTCTGCCTATCATTTACCTAGGTACCCTGTGTTTAAGGGTATAGGGGTAAATTTAGTAAATTTTCAATTAATTAAATTATTTTCTAGTGTTTTGATCGTAATAATTATTGTTTTATCGTGAATTAAAGGTTAAATGAGTGCTTATAAAGGACCTTTATAACTTCGACCATTGTCAGGGCAATCATCAGAGGAACGAGGAAGCAGAAGACGGCGTTCAGGTAGAAATTGTGGAAACATCCCTGGTAAATTCAAAGTTTACTTTTAAACACTTAACATAACTTAACAACTTAGTATAATATAAAATCATGTGTATCTGCGACTATTTAGGATTGTATAAAGATAAGAATAAAGTTTAAATGCAAGTAATTTTTAACATTTAAAATAATTATTTGGTAGTTTTGTAAATATAAAGAGTTTTTACATTCGAGAAATTATTAATTAATTAATTAAGTAATAAAATTCATAGCATTAATATTCATGTGGTAAACAATCATTAATATTAAGACTTCGTAAAATCAAATAAAATAATATCTTACCGGTCTCGTCATATTCATGCTCCAGGCTATGGCCCACAATCCCAAGACGAAGACCTACACACAAATGGATTCAGAAATTCAGATTCGAATCGATAAAATGACAATCATACGTTTTATTTATTAAATTAATCTAGTTAATCTAAAACTAATTTATTTGAGATAAATTTTTAAAGCGATTCATTTGAAAATCAAGCAGTTATAAGCAGTTAAAATTCCGGATTGTCTAACGAAAATTGAAATCCATATTCCAGAGGCAACCCAGGTCCACGCATAGGGATCGGTTGGGCAGCCATTTCCACTTCCTATGCAGTGGAAATAGGTCACCAAAATGTCAGCAATGGTCAGGGCAATGGCCAGAATCGACGTGACGAGGAGCAAGTAACCCATCGACCTGACGCAGGCGAAGTTCACTCCTCCTAAATTTAAGAACAAATCGGATGGAAAAAATCTAAGTTTCATTTCTTCAATATTCCGAGCTTACCGCTATTAGGTCCACACATGTTCGCAGATTTTTGAGAACGTCAACTGTTGAAATTCTGGGGAAAAAACTCAAGAATATTCGAAATGAAATCTCCTTTAACTTTTCCTTTGAAGATCTTTCTCAAATTCTTAGAAAATTTCTTCCAGCAACAAACGTCTTACTGTAAATGTTTGGGCGGACAGGTGAAAATACCGATAAAAGCCTTCTTGAACTTCGTGATAGAGCAGACTATTGTCCTTCAATCGGTCAAATTCATTCGAATGTAACATGGCCTGCTGTTTTGATCATTTCGGTTTTACGAATAAAAGTAAGGGTCTAATAAAAGGCGTTTTTCAGAATTTCAAATGGCAGCTATGAATTGGGGCGGGTTTGCTACTTGATTGCGTTCTTTCGACTAAATCAAGAAAAGAAAATATGAGAACGCCTTACTATATTTCTAATGAATGTCTTTTCTGTATAATACCAATATACATATTTATCTACTCTGTCATCAATAATCTCAATCAAATTAATTTTAAGGCATCCTTCAAAATTCGTGCAAGTATAATGTCAATTAAATCCAAACCAACAAAGATTTCATTTATGAACGTCTATGAAGTTTATTTTAAATTATTTTAACTTCACAAAAATTAACTTTTAGTTGCGAAATCTTCCTCTAAGTATTCATTAGTTACGTTTGGAAAATATTGTTGTTAAGCGGCGAAAACAAATTTTCTATTGAAATGTCTAAGCTCGCCAAGAGTAAAAGTACATGGACGCCACTAAACAATGCCGAAATGAATCTTAAAGTTGTTTCATTTGTAATAGAAAACTCATTATATATGAGACTATAAAAATGCTTTCTAATCCACAGATATACAATGAAAGAAGGGCCCTAACAAATAAATGGGTATCGAATTTTTATTGAATTTATTTTATTGCATAAATCATCAATCGACTTGTATTCATTCTCCAGTTTGCTAAATGGAGTGAAGAACAGAGAATGCAAGTGATTGAAGACCTCATCAACCAAATGAAGACGAAACAAATCGAGCAGACGAGGGATGTTTTGTTGAAACGTAAAAACTTTTTTCACGACGACTTCACGAGATGTCTCCCGAGGGTCATATCCATCTACATATTCAGCTTTCTTGACCCGAGATCATTATCAAGATGTGCTCAAGTGAGTCTATTGAAATGTCCCTTAAATCATATCAATTCATATAAATTATATTGATAAATATCTCTTAGAACATCAGTAAATTTATTTCAATTGAAATAAAATGAAAATAATGAAATCTTGAGAACATGAAAGATATTTTAATAAAATTTATATCTCTCAATAAAGATTTCAAATATGGCCTTCAACTCTATCTTGGAACAAATTTTCATCTTTTTGTGGTTCTAAAAACACAATAGCCAAAGACACAACAACAATTCCAACATCTCTAGATAAGCTTATCAACCACTTCAACACATTTTCTTGCAGGTGTGCTGGCATTGGAAGTGGATATCGGAATTGGACCAACTGTGGATGAAGAAGTGCCTCAGGCTGGGGTGGATCGTCCCAACCCATTGGAGCAACCACCAGGAGATGGGGTCCTGGAAGACCTACTACGTCGAAAACATTACGGCTTTCAAAGCTACCGTCCAATTGGCAAGCAATACATTTTTTGGTGTTTAATTTTCAAAATTGCGATTGCCTTGCACATACATACCAAACAAAAGAATTGTATTTTTGGTATGAGATGCTGCAGCAAATGTTTTGTTTGTTTTTCAATGTGTTTAAAACTAGTCGATTGGCAATCTAGCCATCAGTATGACAAGTTGAAAAATCATTTTATATTCTGAAAAAAAATTTGAACAGACTGCAAGGAAGATTTCTGCTCGTGAAAGACCAGAAATGAGGGTCTCTCTGACGAATACAACCGAAAAATCTTCAAGAAGATCATCAGCCAATAAGAGACCGCCCTGGAAAGGGTCTGACCCGATTCCAAAGGACACGTGGAGGAACAACTATTTGGACAACGAAGATGAAGTTGAAAAGTACAACAGGATGTAAATAACTAATTCTAGTTTCTTAATTTTCTTTGATCTTAATCAATTTAATTGTTTTTTTTTTAAATAAAAACTTGCAGAAGGAAACTTGGAATCTATAGCTACGTACTTGATGACATTCAGAAGCAGATGAGGCCAAAGTCGGGAAGCACAACAAAGCTCACGTCGTAGACGGCACTTTTCTTCGGTGCAAATCATGAATATCTATGCAGTCTTATCAACTCGTTACAATACTCGATCTAATTTATTTTTACTTTTTAAAAACTTGGTGTTATCAACATGTATCAAGATTGCACACCATTATCTCTCCTACTATCCTATCAAACACGAATGGTACTTTCTCGATTATCCTAAACACACCCTTTACTTATTTTAATATAATCTGTACTAACAAGTCTCAGACCTATATAGTTATCAGCAATACTGACAAACACAAGCCTATAATGGCATCAAAGCAATGCATAAAACACAGCATTATAACCTAACAATGTCACCCAACACAACCAGCAACTAACCTTAATCACAAACCCCCAGAAACAAATTTGCCAAACCAACACAAGTCTTTCCAAAACCTCTACACCGACAAGCCCCTGACCAGATAACAAGTTATTTATTGTCATGCCCCACTAATTCTGCAGCGGAAATTTAAAACGGCGCGACGTAGCAGACGTTAAGGCACCGCATCTACGACAGGAGGAGCCGAAACATCCGGAGTGCGAAGGAGCGCGACCATCCGTCGGAGCGCGAGGACAGGGGGTCCGTGCGAGCGGAGAAAGCGCCGAAGCGTGCGACCGGGCCGAGTTTCTCGAGAAGACGACAACGATACGGAGAGAAAGAAAGTGAAATCACGTCGGTCCAGGCAAAATAGCATTTTAAACACCAACAGAGAACGCCGATTGTTAAATAAAAATCCATTTTAACGAGGACAGTCACAACTCATTCTATTCGTCGACCTGAGAATCATTCAAGATCTGGCATTTCTGAAAACAAGGATTGGAGTTGATGATGTAGTTAGGATACTAGTTAGGATGATGCAACTCATAAAAATAAAAATCATATAATAATAATAATAACAGTAAATCCGAACATAATTCCCGAGCAATCAAAACATTTCGTCTAACCTTCATCATCACTGTCTTCCTCTTCATTCTGAAGAAAACAAATGAAATCAAAGTTTAATAATAATCTAACCACAAGGTTAATACACTAATTAAACTATTTAAAACAGTCTTAAAGGCATCCATCACGCCACGAACTAAATATCCAATACGTCCAATCAAAAATCAAACATCAATTCTTAGAAAAGTTCAGAGCAATTACAAAATAAGAAATTATCAACTCACTGCCAGTTCATCTCCAGCGCCCTTGAAGTTGCCCATGTCGTTCATCATCTGAGAAGACACAATAACGTATTTAATCGTATCTAACTTTGATTACAATCAGTTAACGATCAAACGATCCCAACGAGACAACAAGTAACAAGATAAGTTCTCAGCAAACAACACCTCAAAATTTCAAATACCATATCTCTAATTACAATAAAGTTATCAGTTATCAATTAGTCAGTATTATCGCAAATAATAAGTTAAGTTCTCGTTAAAAATAATGTCTCACATCTTCAAATGCCATGTCTTTTGACTCATCGACATCGGAGTCATCCTCATCCCTCCACTTGTCAAAGTCTGTCTTCAACCAGTGAACCTGAGGAAGAGCAAATGGAACTTCAAGTAACACCAAAAGCTTTGGCAAGGTTGCAGCTCGAGCTAACCTTCGTCTTCTCTTTCAAGAGACGTGGCCAGAAGGGACCAGATTCCTTCTTGAAAGCCACGAGTTGAATGTGACGAGAGAGTACGACAAACTTTGATTTCTGAAACGGCGAAGGGTATTTAGTGGAACAGATATCTCCAAACTGCCAGAGTCTTAGCAGTCGAAATTACCTCTGCATCGATTTCACCGTAGAATTCTAACGTCAGCTCGTAATTTAAACAATCTTTGTTGCCGGTACCTCTGCAAAAGGATTACGTGTACCCAGATTATCCACAAAAACTCAGTCACGATCTGTAACTTACTCAAAATGCAATGTGTTGACATCAAATTTGATTACTGGGCTTTTGCAGTCTTCCAGATTGATGGTAAGGTACAGTTTGTCCTTCCTCTGGGCCCACTGGACTGAGGGAACATGTCTAAAAAAAATCAGATGAGATTGAAAATTAGATCAGCAAAATAAATTTTACTGTTAAATAACAATCAGATGCCAGTTAAGTATTCCATCATAAAATATCAAACACGAGAAATTTCAAAGTATTAAGCAATTACATCGCGCCTTTCCAAAATACCACAAGATCAATTAAAACACAAATATGATAATTTTAGCCAGACATTTTATTTAAATTGATGCAAACACTTAGCGACATGCTGCCAGCCTACAAACGAACATTCCAGAAAACACGTCAGAAACACCCCTAAACCTAGCGCAACATCAAAACACAGCCTATTAATAATCATAAAAACAAAAAGAAGCAAATTAAACTAACTTTTCATTTGCCATCACTAAAATTGATCACCACGACTCGGTCTACGATTGAAACAAACTTCCGGACAAAGTTGCCGCTGTCAAGATGCCTTTCTAGAAACGAATAAGCCCATCCAAAGCACCATAAACATAATATTATATGGTTTTGCAAAAATTTCAAACAATAAAAATTTGTTTAATATATAATAATTTTGTGAAGTAATTTTAAAAAGTGCTAACACCTTCTAATTACTCGGCAAAATTTCATTAAAGAAGTAATCTTTGCATAGTTATTAACATTAATACCAAATAATTTTGAGCATTTAATGAAATCGTAATTTTCAGCAATTTGTGATAAGGACGTCGTTGATTAACTTTAAGAAATTTACGTATTATACAGATATGATTACAGCAACAATAACAATAATTTCGAACATGCGCCATAAAGTTTAAAATATTAATTTAAAAAAACTAGATAAACATTAAATTGAAACAAAAAGTTGGATTTTATAACTTAAAATTTTTCAGCTCATCGACTATTATCCAATTAAAAGGCGTCTCACCAATTAGCAGAAATTACCATCTGAGAGTATTATGAAGCAGGCCGTCGATAAACTTTTTAACATAAAAAATTAAAATCAAATATCATCTTGGCCAGCAATTTTTATTTCAAAAACTAATCCTAACCGTAACCTAAATGGCTGTATACTATCGGATGGGCATTAAGGAATCCTTTTAAATGGTGGATTTACTCAAATATAGAAGCGATTTTTAGATAAATGGCTCAGAATTTCATTACAGTAGTTAATACTTCGCATAAAAACTTGTGGTTTTGAATAAATTTTATAAAACTGTATGATTAATGATGAGGAAAGGGAAATATTGTAAAATATTACGTATTAAGTTTTGGAATAATAATTCAATACTAATTTTCTAATGTTTATAATTTATTTACAAGTAACAAGGTTAAACGTTTTTGAACTAAGCCCTGGAACTTTAAGTAATGTTATTTCTACATTATCTCATTGTTCTATGGATCACTGTTCGACGAATCGTTATACGAGGCCCTAATTATCAAAAGTTCAGTTTTAATCAAACTTGTTGCTCCCAACTACAACAAGTTTGGATTTGTTAATATTAAATTACCAAATATATTAATCAATTTTTACATCACCATAGAGATTTACATTTCAACTTGCACGAATAAACTTGTGGCAACATGTTTCTTTCCCCCCTAATAGTTCTAAATATAAAGCAGTTTAAATAAAACCGTCAGAAATGGCTTTAAATATCTTTTATTAACAAATATGTTCAGTCAATTTTATTAAATTCCTCCCTTTAAAAATTACTTTAAACAAAGTTCGAAGTGAAATTATTTTCGAAGCAAGATATTCATTCCATGCCACAAGCCGCCATTACGGTTTGGTTGTTGGCAGTGACGTGTGACGTGTCGTCTGAAGGGTAATTGTTGTCGTTTTGTCTTAGATCCTGGAAGGGAAGACTATAGTCCTCAGCGTAGTCTTCATTGAAGGTCATCTGGAAATTATTGGAGCGAACGATTAAATAAAACATGATTGAGTGAAAAGACAGACGGACGGAAGGATGGGCGGACGGACGGATGGACTGATGGATTAATAAACAAACGAAATGTTTTCTAGTAGCTGACAGAAATGCTTCGACATTTGCAAAAGTATTTGCACCGAAACCATTGTCAGTCGTATCGAATATTAGAGTCTCTCCGTCCGAAATAATCGACGAATTCATTGGGTGTCTGTCAATTAATGTCAGTTAATTGATGGAGGTACGGACGACGTAATATAGATGGAGAGATGGAGAGGGGTTGAAGGGT
Source organism: Hirudinaria manillensis (assembly GCA_034509925.1). Classification (NCBI taxonomy): domain Eukaryota; kingdom Metazoa; phylum Annelida; class Clitellata; order Hirudinida; family Hirudinidae; genus Hirudinaria; species Hirudinaria manillensis. Next base: position 7,558,136 of record CM067536.1, read on the forward strand.
TTGCCTGGATGGCCATGCACTCCCCCAAGGGTAGAGAACTTGCAAGAAAAAAAGATTTCTCCAAGGGTTAGGGTTTTTAACCCCATGAGACAAAAGCTGGAATGTATGCATTATAGAGAAGCAATATAAATTATATAATTAAGTAATTAACTTTGTGACTCAATACTTTATGACACAATAGTATGGAAGGTTACAAATCGACGTCACTCACGTCATCAGAAGTTGTGGTTGGAACTCCGTGCCCAGCGCTGTCCTTTTTCTTTAAAGTAGAACAATTCATTGACATTTGATTCATCATAAGGTGACGATGTAATTAACGATCCAATTATCATACAATTTGCATAATTAAAACTTGACATAGAGCTTTACTAGTTGAGGCCTTAATCCATTTTGTGGAACACTCAATCCAAACTAGAACCACTTCAACAAAACAGAGCCCAATACGGCAACATTGACAACCTAATCTATCACACAATCAGTACAATTCAAGCATGATTTAGCGCTGTACTGGTCCATTCAAATGAAATCACTTTTAAAAATTTACAGTCGCTCACCACACAAGCGACGACGCAAGCGAACGCCACGTGGAACAGGAGATAGAGGCTGGCAAAGAAGGCACAGGCACAAAGGTCCAGGGAACTGACCAGGTTCTGATTGCAGTTTGTGGCCGTGTAGATGTAATAGGCCAGTGCATGCCACATGCAGATTATAGACAGGATGCCCATCAGTCCCAGTATGTACCTGTCCTGAATGTTTATTATTATTATTATTATTATTATTATTATTATTATTATTATTATTATTATTATTATTATTATTATTATTATTATTATTATTATTATTATTATTATTATTGTTGTTGTTGTTGTTGTTGTTGTTGTGTTTTGATTTTTAAAATCTAAAGCAAAACCATTTTTATTTGAATAAAACGGAATTAAAGATTAATTAATAAATCAACATTAAATAAAAAAAATAGGCAGGCAAATTCACAGGGCCAGCCCTAAAGATGGAGTTGGAATTGCAGTTTCAGTTTGGGTTAGGGTATTGGTGCTGTTGATAACGATGCTGCTGCTGATGATGATGGTGATGATGATGATGATGATGATGATGGTGGTGATGGTGGTGGTGATGATGATGATGATGATGATGGTGGTTAACACTGACTATGTTGATGATGATGTTTCTCTAGAAAGAAATGAACGTAACAAATCACAAATAATGATGATAGGTGTTATCATTAATGTTTGCTAATGATGATATAATGCGGTATTATTGACGGATATGTAATGCAGTGTTATTGATAACATGTCAATGGAGTAGGGCGATAATTGCAGAACATAAAATTTATGGCAGAACTAGATTCAGTTTTACTATTTCTCTGTCATTATTCTGAATATTTTTCATATTTTTCATATTTTTCTGGATATAATCTTAAGACTTTTTTTTTAAATTGCTCCTTTTTTCGTTTAATATATTTTTTAATTATATTATAATATATATTATATATATATTTCCAATTGCGAATAAACAGAATTAAAAAATAAATTTAAATTTAATAATTTCAATAATTTAAAAAAATAAATTTAAATTTATTACTAATCATTATAATTGCAAATTTATTTTAAAAACAAAATCGAAAAGAAGAATCTCCAAGTGTGCTGAATACGATGCAAGGCATACAATTCGATTGTTTGATACAAAGAAGAATTATTGGATTCAACTCAAAAAGATAAACAAAGATGTTTGTATAAGTTGTTTGCAAAGTTAGATAAGTAGACCTAGGGAGAACAAATAGTTACTCGCTACGTGAATAAATAATTACTTGTTACATGAATAAATAATTACTCGATACATGAATAAATAATTAGTTGTTACATGAATAAATAATTAGTTGTTACATAAATAAATAATTACCGGTAACGTGAATAAATAGTTACTAGTTACGTCAATGATTACAGATGTCGAATTAATTTGGAGACTCAAGTTTTGCAAAATGTATTTTATTTTACAATTTCCGTGGAATTTATTTCGATTATAATTATTAACTGGATCACCATTGGAAATTATTCCAATGAATGAATGAATGAACGAATGAACGAATGAATGAATGAAAGAATGAACGAATGAATGAATGAAAGAATGAAAGCGAAAATCTATTTTTCAAATTCCTGATTTATCGACGATTGGAATCAAGATATTGGAAAAAAGCAAATGAAATCCAACGCATTTATTTCAATGATTTGTTTCTTTTCTTTTTAAAACTTATTAAAGTTTCTGAAATTAAAATGAATATGTGATATTAAATAATAAAATTATTATTATTGTTGTTTTATCAATAATAATAATATTATTATTTCTTTTATTGTTGTCGTCGTCGTCATCGTTGTTGTTGTTGTTTGTAAATGTTGACATTTAACGGTTTAACTCTGCAAGGTAAAAAACCAAGAATATAACAAACTGATGTGAATTAAGAATAATTAAGAATTTAATAATAATTTATTAAAAATAAATTTAATTTATAATTTTTTTTGCTGCAGAAATAAATTCATAACAAAAACAAAAACATTCAATCTATCAGCTCCATGAATCAAGGAAACATACAAAAGCATCGCGTTTAAACAACGTATCAACATCACACGGTGATACATAATACGATTGTATAATAAACAGGCAGTTTTTCTGTATTTTTCTTTAAATAATATAAAAAAAAATACATGAAGGGACCGAACAAAACTACTAGTTCTTTGGTGGGCGATATTCGGGAGGGAGACAAAGACAAAACAGCGGTGCCATTTTTAGAGGTCGTAAATTCTTAGCTGCTACCTGAACAAGTGAGGATTCATTTGGAATCATGGAATCTTTTTATTCAAATGATGGCTGGCGTTATCGTCGTCACTGGCAACGACATTCACAAGAAGGACAGGCAGAGCTACACCCAAGGAGACAGGGAGACAGAGGGAGGCAGAGGGAGACAGAGGGAGACGCACGAATGCAGTTACACGGTCCTAATGGGGACCGCTTAAAGAGTTTAAAGTTCCATTATTTCGGAAGAATTTCAGACAAAGGACTTTTCGGGGACCAATTTTTACTTGTTTTTTGTTTATTTATGGATTTTTTTAAAAAAACAATTTAACAATTTCTTAATCGCTCGAAATATGAAAAGAACCCATGAATTGTGTTTTAAATGATTCTATTTTTTTTGAATTTTCCGAATAAATGCTGAAAAGTGGTTCAAATTCCGATATCCAAAGATATAAAAACAAAGACATTGATACTCATCAATGCACCGACAAAACAATTTCATCGTATTTTTGTGAATTAAAAATAAATAAAAAGTATAAAAATCATTAACAGGATTAACATGGTTACTATCACTACAATCATCACCGATTAATTTAAAAAATAAGAATTAAATTTTTAATATTTTAAATAATTAATTAATTAATTAAATTTAATTATTTATCTTTAATTAAAAACTGGAAAACATCGCAGTGAAATTTAGAATCGATTTCTGAAGAAACGAGTCGCTAATTCTGAGACTAATTATTTGAGTTTAACTTCAATTATTTAATAATATTTAATTTAAATATTAATTTAATTAATTTAAAATATTTAATAATAAAATTAATTTAAAATATTTAATAATAAAATTAATTTAAAATATTTAATAATAAAATTAATTTAAACGATATTTTAATTAATTTACAATATTTAATCATAAAATTAATTTAAATAATTTTTTAATTATTTTAAATTATTTAATAATAAAATTAATTTTAACCGATCTAATCTGTTTAGAAATTAATAATTAATTAATTTAAATACAAAATTTAATAATAATTAAATTGAACAAATAATAATTATTATTATTATTGCTCGGTTGGTAATCGATTATATTATTTAATTTATTATTTTAAAAACTTTAATAATAACCATTGTTATTATAATTACCAAATAGTTAATGATGGTAATGATAATGATGATGATGATGATGATGATGATGATGATGATAATTAGTTAATTATAAATAATAATTATAAATAATAATTATAATTATACCAGGTAGGTGAGATAAGCAATGGTCGGAAGGCTTTGATAAGCCACGAATTTGAAGGACACCGTGGTCAGGAGTAAGGTGAAGGTCAACTGGAGTCTGTTTTGAGGGCTCGTGAATGACACCGAAAACGTAGCAAAACTCAGCGAACAAATTAATGTCTGAAAATTGAAATTAATTTTAATTAATTAAATTTAATTAAAATCATTAAGAACTAAATTAATTTTAATTTATAATTAATTTAATGATTAAATTTAATTAATTAAAATAAATAATTGATAATTGATCGGATGAGTAAAAATAAATTAATTGAAAATTGAATTTTGTTTATAATTGTTATATTATTTTCTATTATTAGTTAATAATAAATAAATTAATTAATTAATTGAATTAACTATTATTAATTAGGTGATACTTATATTTTATTACATATTTCTGAAATGACGTAATTATTCATTAGTTTATCTTATAATGAGCTTAAAAGAATATATTATATTTGAATATATTTTACATTCTATTTTCACGGAATAATACTCGTTTATTTTATTATAAAAAAATATTATTTCATAAAAATGTTCTTTATTAATAAGGTTATAAGAGTGTTTTCACGGAACACCTGGTGGATTATCCAGGTGTACTTAATAAGTAAATCTGGATCTAAGACAACACGTACACGTTGATTATGTTTAATTGATTAAATTTACAAATTACTTTCAATTAATTCGGACGAAATAATTTGATATTTTAAAATAATTATTTTTAAATAATTAATAATTAATTTATAAATAATTCATTTTAATCGAATTAATCATTAATTTACAATAATCAATCATAACTTTAAATTAATAATAAAATAAATTTAAAAAAAAATAAAAATAATCAATCAAAATCTCAATCAAAATAATTCCTTTGAAATCTTTAATCTCTACCTTCGCCTACTTAATAGCTTTTCAGATATTATAATAATAAATTACCAAGATAAGATAATTTTATTTCCTTATAATTTCAACCAAGCTTTAAAGCATTTTAAAACTATATAATTTATCAAATTTACCAATTTGAAATACTCGGCCAGAACACAATCTGGGCACAATCCCTGATTTCAATCTGAGCCCAAACTTCAATCGATCAATCGCAAGCAAAAAATAAAAAGGTCACCCATCCAAGTCTCCATGTGACCCACCAAAACGATGAAGATGTTCCAAACGAAGAACTGGGGCCTCCTTGAAACCTTACAAGAGGCACCGAACGATGGCTTCTTCTTGCTGGAGTTCTTGAAGTTCTCCTCCCTGACGTCCTTCCAGGTGGTGCATCCGTCGTGGAGTCTCCACTCCTGGACGTCCGCAAAGGACATGACGTTCAGAAGGCACCTCTCTTTCGGGTCTTCTGCCAGTTCGACCTCATTCTGATCCCTGTTCGACATGACGGACACCGACAGGTCCTTCAAAGAATTGGACCTTATATTTGAAAATAACTTTATGGTTGGTTGATTGATTAATTGAGTTTAATGTCAGATCAAGAAGAGGTGGATGTCTATTGGCGTGGGAATACTCACCCCAATGCGAAGTTTACGGCTAAGATTTTGTGGTTCTTTGTGATTGTGGAAATTTAGAATTATTCATTATTATTTATTAATTTAAAAAATGTAATTTTATTTTTAGTTTAATCTATTAAATGGGTTTTGTAAGTTATTAAATGCTTCTGCTACCCTAGTTGCATTTCAACAGCATATTTTTAATTATTATTTTTAATGCGATTATTTTTCCATGCTATCATCAGAATTTGAACGATACCTGAGTATCGAAAGGGAATTGGTATAGTTCCATGAACTCTAGGAATGCACCGGTTACCCTCCTCTTCTCGCAAACGATGGCCTGACCCAGATTATCGAAGGTCACCGTGTGCCACAGCTGCTCTTTCGGCTCCCCTAAGATGTTTTCCAGGCTCAGTCTTGGATTCCAATATACGTTCCAGTCGATGTTTTCATTTTGTTGGATAAACTGGAATTATCGTTTTAGAAACTAGCAATTATTTGATTTATATTTCATTTTTATAAAATAAAAATATTGTGGTTTCAGTTGTTATTGTTCTTGTTGTTGCTGCTGTTGTTGCTATTGTTGCTGATGTTGAAAGCAAGAATATTTGTGATGGTTGACCGTGTCGGAACGAAACCAACCAGCCGTGACGGTTGCATACAATGTGAGGTTGTACATGAATTGAGACATTGAATTAAAAATTCATTGATTACTCGACGTACATGAAGGACTATGTATTCGATGATCGATATTGGTTCCTTGTGGATTTCAAGGTATGAAAATGAAAGCCTTTTTGTGTATTGTTGATTCTAGGAAATGTAATTGTACATTTGAAAACTATATTAGAGATCTTTATAAGAATTATAGGGCTTTATAATAACATAATTTTGTAATATTAGAATATTATCATGTAATATAATTAATTATGTTATTGTGGAATATTATAAAATGTTATGATTATTAGGTAATTATGGCATTAAAATTATGGGATTGCTTTAAAAAAACTCCAAAGAAATCTGCATTTCTATGAAATATCCATTTCAATATCCGTGATTTTGGTAAATAATTTGGCAATAATCTTTTATCTTTTGGCAGTAATCGTAGCTTTTAATGACCTAATTCTATCGCATTTTGAGTATTTATCGAGCAAACACAAAAAAGATTTATAAAGATTTATAAACACTATCAATTCACATGCAAATGTCCAAAAAGGAGTCTCTGAAGAGAGATAAGTTCCAACTTTTTGGGTAACTTTTTGATAATAAATTTAGCGATAAAGAAATGCTGATGCAGGTTTTCCAAAAGTTATTATTCAGAAGCACAATTAACATTGCCGAATGTAACTTATGTATTACTAGTTATTATTTTCTTTGTTCATAATTACAGCTTGTTATCTTTACTATTTATTTTATTCTGTCCTTACCCCTCTATCGATCCAAGACCTTTGTTGACGGCAGTCGTTTTGGTCGGTGATGGAGCAGACGGTGGCATGCAGGGAAATGGAAAGAAGCACTAAATTAATGCAGGAAGTAGTCCAAAACAAAGACAATTCTCTCGAGTAGTTGGACGGAAAGCTGGCAAAGACAATCACGTAACCGGCCGACGAGACACCACGACGGGTGTCGGGAATGCGTTCTGAGTAGAGAAAGTCCCAGTAAACTATTGATGACCCTTTGAGCGTTAGTCCCTTTCTCGACCAACACGTAACCGTGTCACGAGCCACCAAGACGGGTGTCAGGACTACGTTCTAAGCGGAGAAAGTCCCGTTAAATTGTTGTTGACCCGATGCGCTTTAGTGCGTCCTTTGTGCACTGAACGTGAACAGAAAGAGAAAAGGAAAAAAAAATCCAGGAAAATAATTAATAATTATAAAAGCAACAAAAAAAGATTTCTTGGATTTTTTCTGGAGAAAATATTTTTTAGGAAAAACACTTTTTTTTTATTTTTAAGGAAGCGTAATTGATGGAAAATCCTTTGAAAAGACGTCACGAAACACAAAGGGTTGGTCCCGCGGTTGACATGACTTGACATGAATTGGACTGGAGCGGTTTAAATGAATTATTAATCAATTTATAATAACATATTTAAATGAAGCGAAAGAATTATAATTATATTATAATAATAATAATTGTAATATTTTAATTGAGGAATAATTTGTAATAGTAATTTAATATTATTATATATTATTATATTTCTGGGATAAATTTATGAACCATTGAGTTTGAAAAGATAATAGTTGTTAATTCGTAAGCAAATGCACTTTTAAACGTTTTTATCGATCGAAATTGAAACAATGGAGTTATTCCAACTTTCAACAACAACAACAACATCAACAACAACAACAATAACAACAACAACAACAACAATAACAACAACAACGACAACAATAACAACAACAACGACGACGACGACGAACATCTGAAGATGTGAGCAGTAAAACTGACTCAAATTTTATCAGTTCCCCCGTGGATTTCAAGAGTTAGGGTTTAGCTTTGGGTCATGCTAGGGTCATGGTAGGGTCAGGGTGGAATCAGGGTAGAATCAAGGTAGGGTTATTGTGGTTTATAATTCTTAAATTGGTCAGAGAACTGATACAGAGTACAGAATAATTTATTAATAAAATTATTATTGTCAATATCATTATTATTGACAATCTTGCGCCATAATATTTTACGATAATTATGGGCCATAATATTTTATATTTTCATCACGTGTAATAATGAAAAGACAACCGACTGTGCTCATCTTTCCATCGAGGGCTGGTTCCCGCCACTTGCACTGGATGAACACGTCTGCCGAGAACTTATCCCTCATCGTGTCAATGTCACCCAACTTGAGGATGACAATCTTTATGAAGACGATCACCTGTTCACGATGAATGGATGATTGGAGAAGGTAATAATGGATGGTATCCATTGGATATTTAATACAGGTATATCGATTGATTATTCAAAGTCTCAATATAAAATGCAATAATTTTCTTATAATAAATTAATTATTTATTCAGAATGGTTATTATTAAATTCTAATTAAATTAATAATCATTATCAGAACCATGGTCGTCAGCAGCAGCAGCATCGTCGTCGTCGTCGTCTTCATTTTCGAAAACGCCTGTCGTCGTCATGACGACGTCCGTGAGAAATTCCGAGAAGGTGTTTTCGAAAGGGAAATTACAGGCTTGGGAAAGAAATTGCAGGAGTGGAAGGGGGTGGTGGGTGTTACGGAGAGGGTAGTTTGGGTGAGGGGTTAATGGGGTAGGGGGGTAGTTGGGGTGAGGGGGTAGTGGAGTGAGGGGGTAGTTGGGGTGAGGGGGTAGTGTGGGTGAGGGGGTAGTATGGGTAGCGGAGGGTAGTGGAGTGAGGGGGTAGTTGAGGCTGAGGGGGTAGTGGAGGCTGAAGGGTTAGTGGGGTGAGGAGGTAGTGGAGGCTGAGGGTGGGAAAAAATGGTGCCTTTTTTTTGGAAGTCGAAGACGAGTCTCAAAATATGGTCGTCTTAGAAGGAAGACATGTTCTTGTTTTATTGGACAGAAAGATATGCTTTCAATGACTTGAAATTATGACTCGAATAAAGCGTTTAAACCGATTATTGATATAATAATAATAATAACAATAATAATAATAATAATAATAATAATAATAATAATAATAATAATAATAATAATAATAACAATAATAATAATAATAATAATAATAATAATAATAATAATAATAATAAGGTTTTTTTTTGCAAATTGGTGCAAATCGTTTTAATGCTGATGGATAGAAGCATATATTATA
>CM067536.1:7575000-7580000 GCA_034509925.1 Hirudinaria manillensis
GAAGGAAGGAACCATGAACGAATGACGGTGTTTTGCACTCATTCTTTATCCATTAACACACTCTTCTAGTCATTCTGGGTGCATTTAAGGACAACAAATGTCGTCGTCGTTGTTGCTGTTGTTGTCGTTGATGTTGGCTGTTGTTGTTGCTGCTGTTGTGATGACAGTGATGATGATGACGACGATGATGATGATGTGACAAAGATCATGGTGCTGATGATGTTGTGATAACGATGATGGTGACTAGGACGACGACGACGACGATGGTATCCTAATTACTTCTAAACAATTTAAACCGGAATTTCACATATCAACAATGCAAAATTTTTTTTTTTTCTTGATTTTTTCTTTTTAAAAATGTTTTTCCTTTTTTTTTTTTTTAAATTAAACACGTGAAAACAAAAACAGGAAATGTTTCAATCGAATGACGTTTTATTTTACAACGAATTTGAAAAATAAATACAAACAAACAAACAAACAAACAAACATTATTTTGTATTTTGCGTATTTTACGATAGTTGTGTTTGTCATTTTCGACGTCATCATGTAACACTTGTTATAATTATTTAATAATAATAATAATAATAATAATAAAATCAATAATAATAATAATAATAATAATAACAATAATAGATATTCATTGGTTAAGTAATTATTACATTTAAAATTAAATATTTATTTTTTGATTGGTCATCTCTATCAATCATAACCATCATCAGCGGCACCACTACTATCACCACCATCATCATCATCATCATCCTCATCATCGTCGTCGTCGTCGTCATCAACCACTGCTTCGAAAGAAAGAACGAACGAACGAACGAACCAGATAGGTGAGGTACGAAATGGTCGGAAGGTTCTGATTGGCCACGAACTTGAAGGACACCGTGGTCAGGAGAAGGATGAAGGTCAACTGGAGTCTGCTGTGAGGGATCGTATAGGAGACGGAAAAGGTGGCGAAGCACAGGCTGCAGATGATCGTCTGGAAAGATTTGTGGATTCCATAAGTTGTAGGTTCTGACTTGTGCTTGTGTCTCTGCGTGCTTTGTGCTTTGTATATCTATGTGTATCTGTATATGTGTATCTGTATTTGTGTATCTGTATATGTCTATCTTTATTTGTTTTGCATTTGTATTTGTGTTTGTATTGGTATTTATATTTGCAGCTGCATTCACTTTTAGCCAATCATTGGAGTGATAAGATGTGAAGATTCATTTATTTATTTATTTATTTATTTATTTATTTATTTATTTATTCATTTATTTATTTATTTATTTATTTATTTATTTATTTATTTATTTATTTATTTATTTATTTATTTATTTATTTATTTATTTATTTATTTATTTATTTATTTATTTATTTATTTATTTATTTATTTATTTATTTATTTATTTATTTATTTATTTATTTATTTATTTATTTATTTATTTATTTATTTATTTATTTATTTATTTATTTATTTATTTATTTATTTATTTATTTATTTATTTATTTATTTATTTATTTATTTATTTATTTATTTATTTATTTATTTATTTATTTATTTATTTATTTATTTATTTATTTATCTATCTATTCATTTATTTATTTATTTAACTCTCTCTCTCTCCAAAAGCATCTACCATGATGATGAAGATATTCCAGACGAAGAACTGCGGTCTCCTGGAAACCTTACAAGAGGCACCAAAGGAAGGATGTTTCTTATTGGAGTTCTTGAAGCTCTCCTCTTTGATATCCTTCCAGGTGGTGCACTCGTCGTGGAGTCTCCACTCCTGGACGTCGGCGAAGGACATGACGTTCAGAAGGCACCTCTCCTTCGGGTCCTCCGTCAACTCCAGCTCCGTCTGATCTCTATCCGAGATGACGGACACAGAAAGATCCTTTTTTTTAATATAATTATTTTAATAAACGTTAGCTGTTAATATATTATATTAAGTTTTTATTAAGTTCTTCATAGGCTGGATGGCGAGATTAGCATTTTATATGATGATGACCATTTATTTTTTTGCTTTTCAAGTAAAGCCATCATTATCCCTTTGGGGGTTTAATACGGACTGAGGTGCCCTTTGACATGTCAACTTTGACCCAATAGCCCAATGGCCAAGCTCACGGTTTTACTAAATCTATTAAGTTCATTGAACTCTTCAGAGATACCTGAGTATCGAAAGGGAATTGGTATAGTTCCATGAACTCTAGGAATGCACCGGTTACCCTCCTCTTCTCGCAGACGATGGCCTGACCCAGATTATCGAAGGTCACCGTGTGCCACAGCTGCTCTTTCGGCTCCCCTATGACGTTTTCCAGGGTCAGTCTGGGGTTCCAATAAAGATCCCAGTTGATTTCTTTCTGTTGTAAATAATTTTTCAAATGACAGCATTAATAAAATTGATGTCAAGTATAATAATTAATTGGAATAATTTTAATTAATATTAACTTAAATCATTAAATACGTTATCTAAAGGTCTTGCTGGAAAAGCATCCCCAGCCATCAGAAGCCATGGAAAGAAGCGCTACATAAATGCTAGGACTTTTAACCTTCATCATTTTAAGATCCCAAGTCAGACACCAAAACAAATGCTGTCTAAGCAGCTATGTAACAGAAAACGATTCTGTTACATTTATGACATACCTGAACCAATCTAATTTTTTGGTCCAATTCAATTGAAAACGTGATTATTTCTTAAGATTAAGAATCGGTTTCGGTTTCAGAAAACCACGCATCGATTCGTGGCGTTGGAAATCCTTTGTTTTGGCATAAAATAGTCGAATAATTTGCGAAAGACGAAAAACGTCTGAAATTTATTCCTTTAATTTGCAAATGAGATTCTTTTTTTTCTTTCTTTTTTTTATTTATTTTTTCTTATTTTCCAAATGATGATCCATTGAAAAATACTGCTCTCACAACCAGTGGCTTAAAGCGGGAACATTTTGACTGTGGAGGGGAGTCTGAGGCACCCATTGGACCATGGATCGGCCCAGGGCTGGGATATTAAGCAAAGCCAATAGATGCAATGCTCGTAATTATTAAGAGAGCCACCCGTCACTCAATACCATCCACAGCTCATAATGAATAAATCCAAAACTTTTTGGTTTGTTCGAGACTTCTGTTTGTAATTATTAGTTGCAAGTGGTAATTGGAATCAATTGCTAATTGCAAAGGGGAGTCCTTTATAATTAATTATAATTTTATTATTAATATTAGTAATTAATTATAATTTATTTTAAAGTTAATTATTATTAGTAATTAAATATTATTATTATTTTAATTTGTAGGCATTAATTATCATCATTCACCATCACATAATCTTTTTTATTTAAAAATGCCTCGCACTGATGTTTGATTTAATTTCAACTTAATTTCATTGAAAGTCCAAAAAAAGAAAATCGTAGCTAACCGATTTCAATTTTCCATCGAGGGCTGGTTCCCGCCACTTGCACTGGATGAACACGTCTGCCGAGAACTTATCCCTCATCGTGTCAATGTCACCCAACTTGAGGATGACAATCTTTACGAAGACGATCACCTGTTCACGATGAATGGATGATTGGAGAAGGTAATAATGGATGGTATCCATTGGATATTTAATACAGGTACGTCAATTTTCTTGACCCAAATTTATTCGGAAAGGTTATTATTACATTCTTATTATATCTTAATTATAAATAATTCTTCCTATCTGAGTGTCGTTTCGGAAATTTTAAGATATGAGACCACTAGAAATATGCATGGCAATTTTGATTTATTTAACCCATTACTTTATGTGACCCTAACCCTAGCCCTTGATTTTAAGGTGACAAGAAAACGAATTTCAATTTATTTCACATAATTCCAAGTATCGGATTTTACCTTGTCTGCCCTGCTGGAGTTGGAAACAGGAGAATCCATGGAGCTTTCCAGTTTGAGTGGACGATTGAGGACAGACTGTCCGTACTTGTCCTCGGTCTCACGCTCCCCTGCCGAATGCTGGGACAGGTGCTGCCTGATACTGTTCTCCAGTGCCTTCAGGGACCTACTGAACTGGTCGGAATCCTCGAGTGAGTAGAGCTGATTCTTCGATTCGACTTTCTGCAAGGATGCCGACATGATTGACGGTGCAACTTGCTGACTCTATCGTAGGAGCTGCTTGGTTTTTTTTTTTTTTGTTGGGGGAAATGGATGTCGAAAGCCAAGAAAGCTACAGGCATGGACAAAATAAAGAAAGAGACGATGGACAGATCCACTATTGTTTGCACCTATTTACAGACCTTCCAGGAGTTTATATCCAATCTCCGGTGATGAGGAAGATGAGGGGAGGAAAAGAGAGAGATGTTCATACTAGAGAGAGAGAGAGAGAGAGAGAGAGAGAGAGAGAGAGAGAGAGAGAGAGAGAGAGAGAGAGAGAGAGAGAGGAGAGACGACAAAAAATGGCGTCTCCTAAAATGTCTGCTCGGAAAGTTCAAAGGGAAGACTAAAATGTCGTTGGAATGACATTTAAGACAAGTCCTTTGAGGGAAAAATAATTATTTGAAAATGTAATTATTCGTTAAGACTAATAATTTATGATTTGTTTTTATCTTCAATTATTATTATTGTCATTATTATTGTTATTGTTATTATTATTGTTATTATTATTATTATTATTATTATTATTATTACTATTATTATTATTATTATTATTACTATTATTATTGTTCTTGTTGTTGTTATCATAATTATTTTTTTTTATTGCAGGTATTTGGAGACACTTGGATTCATTAAATGGTATTAGTCTGACAGGTTTTCTTTGAGAGTCGTGAACAATTGACAGCAACTCATGTTGATTGATTGTCAAACGTGTGCCCACGTCAGACGCACAGAACCCCAACACCACCAAAAAAAAAAAAATGCAAATAATTTTGTAATTAAGTCATTAGTGGTTACGATTTATGGTTACCCTAGTCGGAGCCACTGGAAGAGTTAAGAGGTCTGGGTGGACCATGGTCTAAACTCCTTGCTTTAAATTAAGCCCCCTGGTGGG
>CM067536.1:7585000-7620000 GCA_034509925.1 Hirudinaria manillensis
TATTATTATTATTATTTTTAAAAAATCGTGCATTAAGACTGCTCTATCGTTGCTATGTCTCAAAGTAAATTTCACGTTCATGCTTTCCCGAATATCGCCCTTTAATTTCCAGAAAACAAAGACAACTTAGAAAGCGCCACCTGGAAAAACTGGAGCCGCAGTTTTTAAGCACATCTTCTCGTTGTTCCCTCTTGGAAGACCAATTACATTCGGGGCTTACAGGACTTAATTATCGTCCGTCCGTCCGCCCTCCGCCTCTCTCTCCCCAAATTCGTAATTTGTCTTAGCAATGGCTATCGGATGATGTACCAAGCCAGTAGTTGGTGCTGTTCCTGATAGTAGTAGGTAGTGGTGATGGTAGTGATTGTTGCTAATGTTGTTATTGTCGTGGTTGCCATGTTGCAGACCTCTGTGATGGTCTGTGTGAACCGTGTGGCTGTTTTCTTACTTCTGTGTAAGTCATTTTATCTCTTATCAGAGTCATCATCATCGTAATCATCGTCATTGTTATCTTCTTCCTCGTCGTCGTCGTCGTCGTCATCATCGCCACATTTGTTTGAAATACGTTTCGTACGAGTAGGGGAACATTTAAGAGTCTGATTATAATAAATTACTAATTTAGAAAAATAATTAACAAATTTTTGCATCGATTTCTGAATTATATGAAAACGAAAGTCAACTAATATATTTAAATGCAAAACAATTGTTCCGCTAAAAGAGAAACTGAAAGAAAAAAACCCAAAACAATAAAATTAGTCTGCTCAGTTGTCCAGCTGGGCGTCTCCGTCGTAGCCATTTCCGGTTTCGCTTTCGGTTCTTGAGTTCATCTGACAATCAGGCTTTTCCAGGTCGCTTTCGATCGCTAGTCGCAGGTCGTCAGCTGTTTCCGATCTGGTGGAAGCCACGGATCTATGGCGTGTGGAGCTTGGATATTCTGGTCTTAGGATGCTGGCCAGTGAAAAGTCTCTCCTGATGTCAAATTTAACATTTTATCAAATGAGAATTTAATTTATTTTTCTGTTTATTGTAGCTTTATTGAAGCTTTATTAATTTAAATATCTTAGGAATTGATTATAATTTCGTAAATAATTAATTTCTGTTTTGAAACAATATGAGCGGCGTTCCTTACCTGGGAAACGATTTCCCTTGACTTGAACTGAAACTCTGGCATTTGGGAATTCCCCATGGTTCCGATTTTCTGTCTGACCTCGATTCCACCAGTAGAATATGGCGAGCAACTTCAGTCCCAAAAATCGTCTGCTTCAAGCATTTGTTGTTGTTGCTTGCAACAACACCATCGCTATTATAGTCGTTGTTGTTGTGGCTATCATTCGGCTTGCTGTCCGCATAAGAAACATCGCTAATAAAGGTGGTCATGTTATATGGACAGGTGAGCAGAGAATTGACGAGCATTGTTTGTTTATCAGACGTCTTCATTCCGGTTTGGAAAACATTCGATGAGATTCCAGAATTGGTCGATAACAGAACGTCAGTTGGAATTCCATAGCCACATTTTTGACTCTCGCTTTCGTTGTTGCCGCTGACGTCATCGTTGAGGAATGCGGAAAAACCAGGTGCTTTCGAATCGTGAAAGTGTGACTCTTGACTGGAAACTTTCCCAGAGGGTTTACTCAGCGGATCATTCGAATGTTTGGTTAGAAATTCCCCTTCAGTTGCGCTTTCGAATTTCCTTCCATTGACGAAAGCAGACGACGCGGAAGAATCAAGTCCTCGAAATCCTTCCGCTTCGTTATCATCAACCAAACTCCTGTCCATAAATAGTCTTCCACCTGCGTCTTGTTCTTTCGACAACTCGAGGACTTTTTGTTCGCTCGGAGGAGAAACACTAGGGACGCAGTGAACCGGTTTGAACTTTGACCCGTGCCAGATGGAAGCATCGTACCCAAGATACCCCACGTCGACTTTGTTTTTCGCGAAAATCGGATGCGGTTGCATGATGTTCTGGTGGTACTGGTAGCAGGAAGACAAAGAGCCTGGAGACAGACTGAATGGAAAGCTAAGGGAATATTCCAGCGGAGTTTTGGAGGTCAGCAAGCCTGGAAAAGCGGATAATTCTTTAAGGTTTCTAGACAGAGGAATCTGAGATTGAGAGGTCGGCAACAAACTGCAGACCACGTTGGAAAGAGAGACGGACACATCGGGAGGAAAATAACCGTAACTCCTTGGCAGACCTGGAGAACACCTCATTGTGGAACTGTTTCTGTCCAAATTGTTCTGAGGGGAGACCATTGGTGAAGCGTATTGGGTAAACCTTATGCCAACCTCTGGTTTGTAGGGACTCTGAGAAATTGGAAGACAGCCCTCGGAGTGAATCGATTGACGGAAGGAGTGAGAATAACGAGGGAGGTGATCGTCCGATCCGTGATTCACTGCTGACGAATTGATGCTCGAATCTTGAGACTGACGACGATGATACTGTCCATCTTTTTCCAACTGGCGCATCTCGGGGTAGGAAAACGGACACTTGAGCTCCTCGGCTGGCTCGAGGGGCGTTTCCTCGAGTAGGGGTGGATGAGTAGGGTGAGGCTGCGAGGAGTGGTGAACGTGGGAACGCTGGGATGAGTGCATCCGGCGTCTGTTTCCACCGTTGAACATCGCTTTGACGTCTTCCCAGGCGTTGAGGACCAACTCGCTCTGTTTTCTCTCGTCTGACAGTTTCAAATGCCGCCTCCAGGAATTGAAGTTGGCAGCGTCGGGGTGGTTGTATCTGATTTGTAATTTTTTTATAAGTTTAATTGGAAATAAATTGGAGTAAAATGATGGCATTTTGATGATTTACATGCAAATTAATCTCCGAATAGATTTATTATATCCTTACTCTATAGAAATTATAATAAGCCAGTCACTCAGTTATAAACAAGTCTTGCGCTAACAATACTTATTTATTTCTTTATTTATTATTATAACTATTATCATTGTTATTATCACGCCATCGTTATTATATTTTCCTTCAACAACTGCCTGTTCCAGCAGACACAAATTTCACCAACTTGGTTTGAGTGGAGCGATGGAAATGGAAGATGAACTTATTGGGCGAGAAGAATATTCCGCAGAGGTGACACCGGATGCACTTTGCCCTTGAACTGTTGTACCTGGAGGGCACGAACGCCCCTTTGCAGCCCCAGCCACAGTCGTGTTCCACCCTGAAGACGAAGTCGTCTGGCAGTTTTGGCGGTACAACGTCGTCGAGAAAGGAATGGACCAATCTTTCGGCTTCTCTCTTCGTTATCATCCCGCATCTCCTATAAAAAATGAATAATGAATTATTTAAAGATAAATTTAATTATAATAATAATAATTAATAATAATAATAATAATAACAGCAATGATGATAATAATGACATATTTTGTCCTTCATCTGAATCTTCGAATAGGATCAAATTGAAATTTTGGAGTCAAATCAATTTTATAATATTTCAAAGTATTTATCACGAAATAGGTAAAATTTTGTGATTAAATAAGTAAAATAAAGTAAGTCATGGTTGCCAATGACCTTTATGGCTTATCATACCAAAAATCAGTTACTCAAGAGGCATGCTGACAGAAATAGTTGGGGGGCATTAGGCCCTCTGGCCACGCTGAGCTACCGTACAATTACAACCTACCTGGACGAACTGGGCATGGCTCCTGCCTTTCTCAGTATCTCCAGTTGTACAGGCGTACATTGGACGCACGTTATTCCAAGCGCCACCCTCCTGTTGTGGATTTCGTTATAACTGAAATTCTTCAACAAGGTGTTCGATATCTGAGCCAGGCACAGTCTTTCTTTGCCCTCCATCGTCAGCGATACGATTTGCTGGCCGTGCAGGTAAACCACGCCCACTTTACCCGGATCTCGAGTTATCCCATTGGTCAGTATTTCATCTGGGATTTGAACTGCTATCTCTCTATTGGTCAAGTTGTTAAAACCCGATTCCTGATTGGTTTCCATGGTCGAAACGTCAGGGTTGTTTATTTCACCGACGGACATATTTTGGTTCAGTTAATAGATTTATAATAGATAATAGTTTAATAAGTTAAATGTGGTAAATAATAAATTGTTGTTTATAGCGAATTACTTCATTAGGAGACCATATGGACAAAAAGCTCGTAGTTAATTGATTTAATTAAACCGTTTTTTTTTCTGCAATATTTATTTTATTTCTCTAAAATTTAAACAATTATTTACAATTATTGCTTTTGTACAATATCTGCCGTGACTTAAAAACTATCTTTCACTGCTTCCGGCCTCCTATTTATACTTTTGGAAGTATTAAATGACCACGTAGGTTGTTGTTTATTCTGCAACTTACGTTAGTTACACGAAGTCAACATTGTTGCACGAGAGAGGTTGCTTAGCAACCGAACTGGATCTCGTCTTCCATTGGACGGACTGGACTTCAATCAGGACTTGGAGCCAATAGAAACTGCAGCCTGGAAAAGAACGGAACGCCCTCGACTGGACTCTGGCGTTATTATACAATTATTTAATGCATATAATATCCATATTAATGGCTGGAATAAATCTAGTCGGAGGTGTGCATACAATATCTGTCAGTTCATGCTCTGCTGCCTGCAAGAACTCCTAAGATTGTAACGAAAAGAGACGTTAGATTGATGACAGTTTAGATTCTCGTTCGCATTTTGTCGGGCGTCTTGTTTTTTATTCAAATTTTGTTTGAATCAGCTAATTTTGCCTCTCACACTACCTGTTTAATGATTTTATTCCCAAACTGATCCGTTTTGAATATTCTTGGATAACAATATCTTTCCATTTCATTGACCCCATCCACATGGAATTGAAAATAGTATAGCAACCGTTTTAAATTCTTGAATTGAGTGTCTATCTTCAGAAAGAATTCTAAGCCGTCAATAAAGAGAGAATAATCAAAGACGATATGGACACGCGATGGATGGGCGTATAAAACTTATGTCAGTCATCTTAATATCTTGTCTCGGCCATTGATGCAATCATAGATTAACTTTGATTAAAATAATTAGACGCATGTCCAGCCATATTTGATTACTATGAGATGACCGATGTGGAACGGTCGGAAAAATCGAAGCGGTGGGCGTATCTCTCCCTGGAAATCTTTCTTTTTTATGATTTATAGAACAAGATATTTATTCTGAAAAGACAAATAAGTTTTTGATCGTATCTTTATTCACACTGCTCCAGCTTTTTGGCGTTAGATAATTGCTTCTTTCTATTTGATGGACAAAGAAACATTCCTAAATAAATTTATAAATTCTGTTTTTTTTCTAAATATCAATTTGTATTAATTTAGTAAAGCATAGATTTGTAAAATAAATATTTTTAGAGTCCAGATCATGCACATTAGTGTACCTCAGTAGCTTAAAAACCCGCAGGACTGTTGCGCGTAAACATCTTCCGACGAATTATATCGTTTAAGTCTAATGTTTCAGTTTGTAATTTTCCATTTATCAGATTTAATTTCATGACTGATTTTATTACATTTCGTTTGAATAGATTCTTCCCCTTTAAAAATTTAAGTGAAATTTAAGCGAGTCTGACAGCTGATGCGGATTTGCAAGCAGGAGATTTAATTGAAAAATGGCTGATTTAATAAATAGGCAACATGAAAGCGTGGTTTCGATCAACGACATGCCACTAGACACTGGCACCAGTATTTATGAACTAAGCTCTGAATGTCACAGGACTGATGTCTCAATTGAATCCTCCGAACACGACCCCTGCGATAAAAAAAATAATTCAGAAAGAGAAAATGAAAACTCTTACACAGAAGATTCAAAGAATTCTGTCGAACCAGTTGAGGAGTTTCGTGAAACCTCATCAAATTTTGTTTCTGCAGGTCAAATTAGAGCAAGATGTTCAAGTGCCAAGGAAAAACCAACTGAATTAAGTGGTGACATTGAAATTTTTAAAAATTCCTCTGGCAAGAAACACATTAAACCCTCAAACTTTTTAAAAAAATCTCCCGGTCTGGCACTCAGACTGTCTGAGAATCCCATCTATAATCACGACATCGCCAATGGAAATCACGACGATGACAATGATGAGGACGACGAGGAAGATAATCAAGCAAACCTCCAAGAGTCAAAGAGCAGGAATTTCTGCACCGAAGCCGGAGCCCCCGTTCTGGTCGGAGGTTGCAACGATCTCGAAAACTATGAAAGCCAATTGATAAGGAAAGAGAGGGAAGAAAAGCTGGAAAAAATCGCCAAGATAGATCTGCTCTACCAGAAGCAGATAGAGTCGGAAATGAATGCAGGCATTGAAGCCCACCTCAACAAAAATCTTGCTGCGGAGGCAACACAGGCACAAATAGTCCTTTCTAGTCACAATGAAACGTTCGCTCTGCCCTCAGCCAATCACTCGGTTAAAATCAGAAAACCGAACCTGCTCTTAGACCCATCTCTTGGCCTCAAGAGGAAGAATCCTAAAACCGGCAGGCCAATCTTTTCCCGATTTCCGGGCAAATCTGTGAATCTTCCTTCCGTCGAAGACGGACTGTCCAGTGGAAATGCCAGCGGAGATGATAACAATGATAACGAAAATGGGGACGACTGTTCTGGAAACGGCACTGTTTGTATCAATTCGTTAAGCCCTTTGCCGGTCGAAAGTCTGCCAGAAGGAGAGGTTGACCTTCAGAAATCAAATAATCTTGCAGACCAGAACCTCGACTCGAAGGAAACTGACGAACAAAGCGTGGAGGATGCTTTGGAAGATTTAGTTTTGAAACTCACAGATGCAGAAGTCATTCATGCTGTCAATTGTGAAGAACAACAGGACTGTCGTGGAATGACCGTCGATGACGATTGTGCGACAAAGCCCGACTCGGAAATTCAAGATTGCTCGACGATTGTTGAAGAGAATCCTGCCCAACATCCTGACGAAGGCAAAAATCACGGAGAGGGAGAATTGGATGCAACAGAAAATATCCAAGGCCTTTCTTCTGATGACAAGGTCCATGATTGCGCACAACCGGAAACTTCCACGGAGGAAAACGACGTAGACGGGAACGTAACTTCTGCCGAGGGAGGCGAAGCTGAGCAGGTGTCGTCTGAAGATCAAGGACAAAAGGAAGGCTCGTCCGTCTCACCGAACGAAGAAGACAGGAATGCCAGTCACGACCTTTTTGCCTCCGTGACCAGTCCTTTGTCTGAAGCGACCGCCTTTCCTTCGACGGTCCTTTCCCCTGAAGAGTCTCTGACTTCAAACTCTGCAAAAATTGCAGTGTCTCACGAGACAGATGCTTTTAGCAATGCCGGAGCAGAAGGTCCTGTCGACCGGAACCACAAAAACATCGATTTTGAATCTAAAAGCGGTCTTTCCTGCACCGACAACCGTGCCGAGACCGCGAGGAAAATACAGACGGACTTTGCCCAAAAGTATCCCAAAGTTCCCCTGCCTCACATAAGGACCGGGAGCGGTTGCTCTCCGCCGGCATCCCTCGAAGCTGCTCAGAAGCCTCTGCCTCCTCAAAAGGTCGAAGCTGAGGTGTTTGAACTTCAACCCATTCTAGGAATTCCCCGGAAGGTTCCTCAGGTGCACAGGTCGTCGTCGCCTTTCGGAGGGAAGTTTCCGCCGGCTTTGAGCGCGGAAAAGCGGACTCCAGGTGACGTTTCGAAATTTTACTTTTTGCAAATATTTATTTTAAATATTTTTTTATTTATATATATTTATTTTTCAAATTATGTTTGTTCTTTTATTTGCTCAAATCAAATAAAGTGCATTTGTACAAATACCTTTGGGTGCCATTATTGAGAAATAAATACCTGTGCCATTAAATTTTACGGCTGCCGTATTTCCATTAAAAACACTTTCTTGATTTTCAAGAAATGAATTGCCGGAGCATTTTGTAATCTAAACTTTTGTTTTCATGCTCAGTTATTATTATCATTATTATTATTATTATTACTATTATTATTATTATTATTATTATTATTATTAAATGTTTAACCAGTACATTGCATGTTAATACTAGTATGTTCAAAAGATGCTATAAATGCTTATTATAAATATTAGGAACAAAGAAAAGTTAAATAAGTTAAAAAAAATCTGATTGTTGTGCTGTTGTGTACCCAGGAATTGCTTTTCTGCTTATTACATTTAATACTTAATCTCATCAAATAATCCATCCACTAAATCAGACCCAAAAAATCTTTCAACCATGCAACATCAATCAGAACGTTCGATGGAGTGCACGTTGCCACGGTCACCACTTTGCACGTCAACAACAACCGTCAACGATTTTAAAACTTCGCAGAGCGTTCCCCGCCCGTCGAAGATCAGCGCTCCGTCCGACTCACGGGTCCCGTCGAGGACGTGAAGAAGTCGTCCGACGACGTCGAGAATGCCATCAGGGACATCAAGTCCGCCATCATGAAGAGCAAGAACGTCAAGCTGTCCCTGCCGAAGCAGCTGGAGGAGGGCTGTGCCGCAAACCAGACGGAACCAGTTTGGATCACGAGGTTCGTTGCTAAACTTGTTATCTGAAATCCCGTCGACAGTTTATGTTTATGTTGTGTCGATCGCAGATAAATTTCTAAGACTTTGTCTTGCCTATTCTGCCCTCTGGTGATTCTGTGGTGGTTGTTAATTAATGTTTTATAATCATTTTTTTTATTTTAGACTTAAGACTATAAATGCGTGTGTTTTAGTCAAGGCATGCTGGAGATAAGGTTTTATAATGTCGTGGTTATTCCTGGACGACTGCTATTATTTTGGATCCATTTGTTATCCTCTCCTTGACGTACGCACGCACGGACGCAAACGACGTTGAATTTTTTCCTCAGCTGCCCTCGCTCAAAAAAAAACTAAACAAAAAAAACAAAACATAAAAACCCAAAAAATAATCGAACTTGTACGGCCCTGCTGTTTAGGATGGAACGAACGAATCAAAAAAGGAAACTTAGAATAGCAGGAAATAAATAACGTTGCATTTTTCATGAGAATGACTTTTAATAAGACGTAAGCTACGACGTCCCTTCCGGCTCCGAGGCATCGCCGCTGGCAACGACGAAGAAGACAACGAAGATGAGATCGGAGAAAAATGATTTCTCTTTATTTATTTGTTTTTTTTATGGAAAGACAAAAAAAAATCCCATATTGACATAGTTGGGGGGTGGGTTTGGGTGGGTGGTGTGGAATTTATGAGGTGATACTTGATTGAGAGTCGAACTGACAGCAGTGCTTCCGATCCTAGGGGGCGCTAACGGCATTGCATAACATGCAATCCGTCGATTGTTTCAATGATGCTATGAAAATATAATTATGGCATAATAATTATAATAATGATGATGATGATAAATTATTTATTGCCAGAATTAATTATCATTATTAGAATATTATTTGGTTTAATAAGTTATCATAATTGTTATTTTAATTTGCTCCATCTTGCTAACTTACTCACGTAAGCATTCACAGAGGACCGAGGTATTTGATGGTGGTGATGATGTGATTATTTTGGTCCTGACGATGATGATGATGATGATATGTCTGCTGGGCATGAGGTGTGTTGTGGCTTTCAATGTCTTGGTAGTTTTGCAACAGTCGTTCGCTGTTGCACGCTTTCAATGTCTTGTTCGGTGTTGCTGCAATAAATGATGATTTAAAAAAAAATAGAAAAAAAAACAGTTTATTCAACTTTTAATTCTCATGGAAAAATTCATTTTCAATCCATGATCGATGGGCTTCTTGTTGCTCAGTTCAATTTTCGACGTTCATGTTTTGCATTCTGTTTTATTATTTTTTTATTATGTTTTATTATTGTTTAATTATCGTTATTTTTTTTTGTTTTTAAAATTTAAAATTTCTTTTTGTGGATTCGTTTTCCGATGGAATAATTTTTTAATTTATTCCCCTATGAACTCTCGGTCGTCCTACACGACCAGGTTGCGCGTTGCACGTGTGAAAGAACTTGCAAAAGGAAACTAGAGATTCTTTTATTCTTCTGGTTGTTCATTGTGCTCCTGGGTTGTTGTTGTTGTTGTTGTTGTCATCATTGCATGTCATAAAGAGTTTCTGGACAATACCGAGCACGGATGCCACGAGATGCTTACGGCCTTGTTGATATGTTGTTGATGTTGTTGTTGTTGTTGCAGTAGCTAGAACTAAAGCCGAGAAATTTTAAACATTTAATTCTTAAGAAGAAAAAAAAACCCATCGCTCGTCCATTCTTCCGGAAGATTGAATCCGCACCGGATTAAACGATCCGTCTCGTTCTCTCGGAACCGGCGTTTCTCCATCGTCGTCGTCGTTGTTGACTTTCCGTTCGTGTCTGCAGGCGACCTCAAGATGCCGGCAGGGCCTACCGATCGGGAACGACCTTGACCTCGTCAACTGCCGTCAGGAATTTCCACGGGGCTCGGGAACTCGGCAACAACTCGAGTAAGTGTCTGCCAACGTCTCCTCCTTCGTTATGATAATTTATTAATTTATGACCGGCTCCCGAGAATTTTATTTCACTTTCGTTCGAAGTGCCGGCCCCCATTTGGCCCTCGTGCATATTTTATGATCTTCCACGTTTGTGCCTTGATGTAAGCCTTGCAATTGAGGGACTGTGATAACAATAATTTATATGGTTAATTATATTATCTTTATAATTATTATATTTGTATTGTAATTATCATTATTCTTAATAATTATGATTTGCTAAGTGTTCAGAGAATAATTTTATTGTTTATTATTATCATTATTATTGCTTATTATTTTGCTTTGCAATTTCCAGGCAATGCTCAGAGGTCCGATATTCTTGCATGAATAAACATAATCATTGCAATTATTGTCCAATAATGTTGCCCGTGATGTTGTTGTTGTTGTTGTTGTTATTGTTGTTGTTGATGTTGTTGTTGTTATTGTTGTCGTTGTTATTGTTGTTGTTGTTATTGTTGATGTTGTTGTTATTGTTGTCATTGTTGTTGTCATTGTTGTTGTTGTTGTTGTAGAATCCGCTTTGACGTCCGAAGACGAAGGGGAGAGGTTTTCCAGACAGGAGGACAATTATTACGTCACAAAGGGTTTGTATGACATCGTCATCATCACCATCATCATTACGATCATCATCATCACCACCAACGTGTTCCATGCCAAATGGTTCCATTAGGGGCAGTGGAAATGGCTCTAGTGCTCTTGCATGCGCAGGAGTCGTTGAACGGAGTGAAGGAAGTGGAATGGAAACAAAATTGGGTGGGAGGGGGAGATAATGAGTGAGGGGACACGATGATGACGTTGGTGGTGGTGATGGGTGGCTAGTTTATTTATCCAATATTCTCTCGTGGGCGTGCGCACGAGGCAGGGGTCGTGCAATGGATGGCAAAGAGATGGTGTGATGGAAAGATAAAGAGCAGGATGAAGGATCTTCATTTATATACGCTAATCATCTCATTGGCTGGGGCCTAAGGCTCCCGTGGGGTCCACTCGATTGGCTGGGACAACGTGATTAATATTCATGACCTGTTCATCAAAAGCCTCGAATGAATGTGATGACAAAGTGTATTACTTTATGACGATTAATTTTTAACTTTTATTGATTATTCGATTATTTATTGATTATTTATAAATTCGTTAAATGGTGTAACTTGCCTCGGAGCCTGAGGTCGTCATCGGTTACGTCACGTTAACGACCTCGCATGAATATTAATTAACGCATGTTCAATGAATTGACTCCTGCATGTAATCAAGGAGCACTTTCTTTTCTTTTCATTCATTTTTTAAATAATTTCTCTCCACTTTTCTGTTTCTGTTGCTGGCCTTGTTTACATATTTTTTTTAGAAAATAATTATTTTTAAAATACTTTTTTTGTCCGATAAGCAAACTGTCGTTTGGCTTTCTCTTTGACACGGGTCGGGCCTTTGCACTTCCTATTCTTCGAGCAGTCTATTTTTAGGTGTCTCGGGATTTCCGGTGCATGGAAATTATCCACAGCGGTGCGAGGGAACGGCCTCTCTCCCACCTCCCGGCATCCCTCCCGACGACGGGCTGCGGACGTCTTCGGTTCCCGCCTGGGAAGCCCGTCGCGGGTTTCCCGGGATTCGAAATCCTTTCGGACGACCCCAGGAGGTCGCCCGGCATCCTCCCTCCTCGTCGGGTCGCGGATCGCCGAGGGCGCCGGAGCACGTGCCCTACAAATGCAGCAGGTATGACTGCCACGATTGCAGGCACCTGCCCGACGACTTCGAAGACGAAGAAGAAGAGGAGGAGGAGGATGAAGACGAGGAAGAGAATTGCGGGGAGCACGACTTTTATGAGGAAGAAGAAGATGAAGAGGAGTACGACGATGAGACCGTGGAAGTCGTGAACGACTACGCACAAGTCAAGCCGGACTTGGACGTGGCTTCTCCATGCAGAGTCCATGGCGACCGCCGTCATCAAATCCTGGCGACGGGCGGAAGGGTCCCAGGCTATGACGTCGAAGTGGGGAGGCAGACGATAGGAGGTCGAACGAACGTTCCAAAGGGGCACCTGGAATCCTCGCCCGGACACGACAGGAGCTCGGATGCCAATCCAGGTATGTTAGGAGTCGTTTCCATTTGTGAAATGAGTGTGGCACAATGATAACAATTGTTATTATTTTTATTATTATTATTATTATGTTATTATTATTATTATTATTATTATTATTATTATTATTATTATTATTGTGATTATCTTTGTTGTGGCTTATTAGATGCATTTATAAACGTGCCAGGTGGTGTTGGCTGTAATTACCAATTAATTAATTATATCGATTAATTATTAATTATATTCCCGTAATAACCGGAAATAAATGCTGACAATGGCGGGATCTCACGGAACCGAGCACTGCATCTCCGTTATACCTGCTCGAAATGGTATCATCATCACCAATATCATCATCATCATCATCATCGTCGGCGTCGTCTTGGAGTTTAAAAAAGAATTACTTCTTGGCATGCACGATGATGGAAGGACTAAACTCATGAGAGAATTCAATCTTTATTATTCTCGGACCCCGGGGATTTCCACGATTTAAAGTCATTTACTATTAAAGGAAGCTTCTGGGAATTCCAGGGTGGTTTCCATTTCTAGCAGTCGGTCGGAGATTTTCGGTGCAAAATAAGATTGACTAGGAGAGAGAGAGAGTGAAAAATTGCATTTTTGGATTGACTTTGTTTTTAATTTGATTGTTGCTGTGTTGTCGTTGTTGTGTTGTTGCTATTGTTGTTGCTGAGTTGTTGTTGTTGCCACTGCTTTGGGAAGCGATGTGACTCTTGCGCTTATGCATCTCAGAAAAGGTAAAGCGTGTTACAGCTACGACATAAGCCTCTTCTTGAAGGATGATTCCAATGTCATTGTGCCATGACATTAACCATCTTTAGACTCGGATGCTCGTTACTTTACCAAACTTATGAACATGCATTGAGTTAATATCTGGCCCAAGAAATTAGATTCATGCTTTTTTCTATATTGCTCAATAAAATCTCTTAAAATTAGAAATAATGGAAATGCTCGTTGCACTGCACGCAGACACGTGCCTGCCCGGCCCCGGGAGGATTCGTGCCGGGGCCGGGGTCGCTTTAAACGAAGTTAACATTCTTTTATTGACGTTTGTCAGTTTCATGCTCTGCTTTTTTTACAGAGTTCTGCCGACGGAAGTTACTGCATTTATTTGAGGGAGGGAGAGAGAGAGAGTCTTGCTGCATTTATTCTCAGGAAGAGTCGTTAGGGGGCGTCGGGTGTCGCCCGGGCCGGCCAATCGGGGTGCAACGTGGGCCGGTCGAGGGGTGCACCGACCAGGTGTCTCGTTGTAGCATGGATTGTCCTTTCGATTGATTTTTTTTTTCCGTCTTTTATTTTTCAATGTGCCTTTTGAATTGCGATTTCCTCACTCACCGTTATTATTTTCTATCTCTTTGTTGTCCAGTTGATGTTGTCATTGATGTCAAAAGTGATGATGATGATGGTGGCAGTGAACATTAGCCATCATCACAGTTATCATCGTCATCATCATCATCCTTGCTTCTGTCTGCTCAGTGTTTCCTTTTGCATGTTTGTTTATCTGCATGTCTGTGTATACATCTCCATCCTTTGTAGAGCAGACGCATGGGTTGCCATGATTTGACAGGGTTATGATAGTGATACCTTTATCATAGAGGGGATCCATGACAGCACAAAGACAGAAGTGTCATAAGCATTATGATCAAAATAGTTGAGACGGTTTTATCTTCAACGTTCACTAGCTATTGAAATGTTTGAGCTGTTTGTTGTATTCTAGCTATTTGTTTTGTTTTTTTGCCTGCAGATAAAACATTCCAGATGGTTACGATTCACGATTGATGATTGTGATCAGATTTTACATGATTCATGATTTGCAAATCAATTTCTAATCAAGTTCGACCATTAAATTAAATTAGTTAATAAATAATAATTAAACTTATTATTTAATTATTCAACCTTAAAACACGACGAACGACCGAAGGAATCCATCAACGGATGCTTTCTTCTATGTCGCTCGTCACCGAGCTTAGGCACGATCATCATCACTATCATCAACGTCGTCTTCGTCATCGTCGTCGTCTTCATCTTCATTGCTACCACCTCCGCCAGAGTACAGTACGGACGAGGAGACGGACAACCTGCTCAAGAAGCAGTACAATCAGGAGACTCCTGAGGAGGGTTCCAGACGCAGAGAGACTCCCCCCGCGAAACAAACCCAGGTGCGAAGTTGAGGGGATGTGCCCTAGCTTTTGGGGATTGGGTTGGATTATCACAATAACAACAACAACATATACAATAACAGTATATACACAATAACATATACAATGTAACAATATAACAGTGTATATATATATATACAATAACAGTCTATACACAACAATGCATACCATAACAGTATATATACAACAACATATACAATAACAGTATATACAATACAACATATACAGTAATAGTATATATATACAACAAAATATACAACAGCAGTATATACACAACCGTATATTTTTTTTTAATTCTGGTGATTAACAAGCAGAGCTGAAGACGTTCAAAGAGTAGGTTTGCCTCATCAGACAAATCTTTTCCTGATTAATTAAACGAAAATAATTGCATCTGATTATAATATTTTATGATAATGCCCCTGTTGTCAGTCATTGCATATTCATCAGTTTGGATTGGCAACTGTTCTATGATAATTTCTGAAAAAAAAAGGAATTGCTGTTGAAGAAAATACAAATTGAATACATTACTTTTAAGGCATTGTACTATTATTATTACTATTATTATTATTATTATTATTATTGTTATTATATGGTTGCTAAATATTTTTGATCCAATAATTTCAGTTTGACCAAAGGCGGAACAAGGCAAGAGAAGGTGAGTTGTTGCTCAATGATGTTGTCACTATTGCCATTGTTGTTGTTGTTGTTGTTTTGTTGCTGTAATATATATCTGGCCCACTCAAATGAATAACATAATTTGTTGCAGTCAGCTTTTATGTAACACGTGACTGTACAGAGACTGCATTACGTTTTCAATGTTTCACTTTTCCAAGTGTATTTCTGAGAATCACTCATTTATTTATTTGTTTATTTATGTATTTATTTGTTTGTTTGTTTATTTTGTTTATTTATTCATTCATTCATTTATCTATTTAAATGAAACTTTGAGACGAAATAACTTTTTGACTCCTGGCACTCTTCTCGTGGATTTTATCACGGTTTGTAATGGAATTCTTCACTTTAAATGGTGTGATGGAGCTTGTTGCTTGGACATCCTGATGATGATGATGATAATGATGATGGCAATGATGGTGATGATATTGATGATGGTAGTGATGATGGCGAGAGCAATAATTTAGTAACAGGGTGGTGGCAAAATCATTTATGGAATGCGGTCGTTATTTTGTGGTTAATTAGGGTTTTTGTTTTTCCTTATATTTGTTTCTAAATGTGCCAATAAATGCTTGAATGTTTTGAGTGAGTAGAAAGTACTATAACGTGAATTCAGAATGATTTAATTTCAACATTATGATGAGATTAGTTTACGAGCTTACAATTAACAATCTATAATCAACCAGCTCGATTTTTCCATCAGAAATGTTAAATTTATAAATCCAAAGCAAGGATAAAACGATAATTGATTGACAATCGTTATTATAATTATTATAATCCATATCATAATAATCTATAATATTATAATTCATTCCAGTCGCCCTCCGTGATCCTTCCGACGAATCAGTCCTGA
The DNA here is from genome assembly GCA_034509925.1 of Hirudinaria manillensis. NCBI lineage: Eukaryota > Metazoa > Annelida > Clitellata > Hirudinida > Hirudinidae > Hirudinaria > Hirudinaria manillensis. The sequence continues at coordinate 7,601,188 of CM067536.1, forward strand.
TCGAAGGGGTGCTGTTCAGAGCCAACTACCTCGGGTCGACCCAGCTCGTGTCCGAGGGGCAGCCCTCGAAGGCCATGAGGATGATGCAGGCGCAGGAGGCCGTGGGCAGGATCAAGGTCGGTGCTACTCGGATTTCGTTTTTCTCGATTAGGTGTTGTTGTGAAAATGTCTGATGTAAGTACTTCTAAGTATGTGCTCTGTCTTTTGGAGCAGATAGGTTGCTGAGTTCATTTTTAGAGGTTTCTATTGTTGTTGTTGCTGATAGATTTTAATCATTTTACTGCTTCTCTTGTTGTTGTTATTGTTCCTGGTGCGTTAGTTGATGATTTGTAATCATTGTCCGAGAGAGAGTTCGATTAATAATATCACCATGTGATGTCAGTCATTCGAATCCAGCAAATCCAGTCCTCTGTTTATGAAATGGATGCCAATAAAACAACGTTGACAAGATTCAATCACAATTTGAATTTCCTTTTCGCTTATTATTATTATTATTATTTTTGTTTTCTTTTTCCAATGTACGACAGAAGCAGAAGGTAGTCTCTCGTTGGAAAAATTTTGATTCCTTTTTTACATTGCTTGTCATTGTCGTTGTAGGCGTTGCCTCTTGATGTAGTTATTTTAGTGAACGCCTTCCTTCCTCCTTCTTTTCGAGCGTCATTTTTGGTTTCGATTTCTCGGGCAGTTTTCGAAAATAATTTAATCAGATCCGTTGCATTTCTCGATGTTCCTTGGTACCTGTTTCTCTTGCATTATTCATTTCGGTGCATGCATTCGTTCCCATGGTATCCAGATTTTGTTTTTTTTACCTGAAGCCACTTCAACTCTAAGGTAACTTAGATTCCAACTTCTTTTTAATTTTGAATTTATTGAACTGAACTCTTTATGTTGATTTCATCAAACTGTTGATTTCCTTTCGCTGAAAACTGTGTACTGCACGGCCATGTTTGGCTCTCTACGTAGGGCTGCTCGTTCCAAATTTGCTTTCCATAGAGCTGTTAACTTTGGTCTATTATTTGAAACAATATTAAATAATAATAATAATAACATATCAACGTCAACGTCATAGGCTCCTGACGGTGAATCGCAACCTTCGACTGAAGTCGATCTGTTCGTGTCTGTCGAGAAGATCATGGTACTCAACACCAACTTGCAGGTCGTGCCAATGTTGTCGTTAACGAACATTAATAATCATTATTTTTAATCATTAATTTAACTTAATTAATCATCTAATTTTTATTTATTAATATTATTATTATTATAATTATTAGTCAATTGTTATTAATTATTCAGTTATGTCCACAACTTTTGACTTTTTATCATGAGCCATCTTTGCCCCTTTCAATAACATCAGTGATGTCACTTTTCTCTTTCCTTTGCTTCTTCTGCCTCTCTGAAACAACCATTACCCAACAGATGATCTTTTCTTACAAACTAATTAATAAGCTCTCACTTCCTTTATTGTCACAGGAAATAATGATGGACCACGCCCTGAGAACGATATCGTACATAGCCGACATCGGAGACATTCTCGTCGTCATGGCCAGGAGAGGATCCGTCGTCAAGAACTCCGACTCTGCCGGTCCCAGGAGGACGCAGACCAAGATCTGCTGCCACGTCTTTGAGTCCGAAGAGGTTTGTTGAGAAATGATGATGGTAGTGATGGTGAGTCATTAACCTATACATGTTTCCTTGAGACACCATTAAAGAATTGCCACGTGTGGCAAGCCATCTTCATTCAATTATTCCAAATAATTAATCTACTATAAAAATTTCAATATACGCATTTTAATCTAGAAACATTATATGCGGTCACCTGCATCCATCATCTAAGATAGATGATGGCATCACCATCAGACCTTAATCGCCCATGAACTGATTCCTCTCAGGCCCAACTGATAGCCCAGTCCATCGGCCAGGCATTCCAGGTGTCATATGTTGAGTTCCTCAAGGCCAACGGCATCGAAGAGACCTCAAATGTCAAGAACATGGACTACCAGGACGTTCTGAATCAGCAAGAAGTCTACGGCGAGGAGCTGTACATGCTGTCCAACAAGGAGATGCAAAGAGAGGTGTGTTTTTGGATCTGAACAGCCACGACTTATTGCAAAAGTCCTTCTAAATATTTTCGGGTCATGATCGGACGACTTTTTTATGTCACGCATTTTGAGCCAACCCCTCCCACGTGTTCCCAGGTGATCGTCTCGAAGGTGAAGGGCGAGCCCCTCGGAGTGGTGATAGTCGAGTCGGGATGGGGCAGCATGATCCCGACCGTGGTCCTGGCGAACATGGCGCCGTGCGGGGCGGCCGCACGCTGCAACCAGCTGAACATCGGCGACCAGATCATCTCCATCAACGGCATATCCATGGTCGGACTGCCCCTGACGACGTGTCAGAACTACATGAAAGCCGCCAAGAGTCAGTCCGTCGTCAAGCTGACCGTGGTCTCCTGCCCTCCCGTAGTCGAAGTTCTCATCAAGAGGCCGGATGTCAAGTACCAGCTCGGATTCAGCGTCCAGAACGGAGTCGTAAGTTTCGACCAGACTTCCAAGACTCGACGCTTCTCGTTTCAAATCTATTCCAAAACTCTCCTTGTTTGACAATTCCTAGAGCAAATACAACTAAATATTTTAAAGAGATGGCAAATACTGAGAAGTCATCAGATTTATGTTTTCCAGCATGATGTCAATTTTAAAAGTCGTTTCAAGTAAATGATCATCAACTGATCCTTTATATCTTCCTCGACTCTTCAGATCTGCAGTCTCCTTCGAGGCGGTATAGCCGAACGAGGGGGAGTGAGAGTCGGACACAGGATCATCGAGATCAACGGGCAGAGCGTCGTGGCGACTCATCACGAAAAAATCGTCAACATGCTCGCGACGTCAGCAGGAGAAGTAATCGTTCGATTTTTACAAAGTTGTAATTAGCCTCAATTCTCTCTGCTCTGTAGCAGTATGTAAGGTGATGGTGGTGGTTCCTATGTAGTGAAGACAAAAACTGCCATCCTGAATTTCTTGCAATTCATTGACAGCATTACACATTTCACCAAAAGTATTTGATTATTAAATGCTTGATTATGAATGGACACAATTTTTTCCATATTGTTCCCCAAATTATCTCTTTAAAATCATCTTTTCATTTTAGATTCACATGAAGACCATGCCAACCTCCATTTTCCAACTACTGACCGGTCAAATTGTACCTCACTACATCTGAAATTATGCGGGCTCGCTTTATTAAATACTCTCCTCTGTGTCCGTTGTTTGTCGTGACAGCATTAGCTATCCCCGAATCATTTTTTCAGCATAGAAACAACACAAAGAAGAAGCGTTCCGTCTCAGTTGCGTTTACAGAAAGTGCTGCAGTACTCTGTTGTCATCGTCGTTGTTTGTCGTCATCATTTCCTATTGTATTGCATTTTATGGTAATCTTTCTGCAATGCCTGAAGATGTCAAGCTTAGCTCGAAACTTGTTTATCGAGTAGCACTTGTATTTCCAAAGTGATAACCGTTGCAATAAAGCTCTCGGCAGATTTTAAGACGATCGTGAAATCAAGACTTGAAGCATACGATTTGCTTTGTTCCAAATCTATTTATTGGCCTGGACAAATTCTTCGGACGTGCGCATAATTTATTTTAAGAGCTGTTTTGCCAGCGACTTTTCCTCGAAAGCATTCAATGCGTTCTTATCTGTACTAAATCCTGACAAGCATTACTCCAGAATTACACTACAAACGTCGAAACATTGCGTTAGAATCTACTGAGGGCGCGTCTTGTTACCGTCTGTCATTCTCTGCCGAGGGTGCGTTTTTAGGACTCCCAGCGTGCAACATTCAAATTTTTTTTTGTGTGTAGAGCTTGAAGAAGGAGATTTATTTAGAACCAGACTTTCTTTCATGTACATAGATCTAATCGCTTGACTATACTGATGCTCCATTTTAGAACATGGCGAGCGTTGGAGACGTGCGAGCTTTCTCCAAAGGTTACTTATAATTTTCGCCAACAGGGCGTTTTATTATCGCCATTTTCCCGGAAGTTTTGAATTTTAAGTTCATCTTTTAGCTGGTTGTACTAACTTCAGGAAGTTGTAAGCTTTTCCTCCCACTTTGTTTACGACGGCACAATTCGCGGCCTCTCGAAAGTCGTCTGCGTCCGGGTCGATGTTGTTTAGGATTCACAAATTCGTTGTTTTAAGGTTTTAAAGTTCCTATCGAAATTAAATCAACTTTTATTTAAAACCCTGTCGTCATTTTGCTAGCAAGACGTCAAACACGTCGGCTGCGACAATCGCTTCTCGCGTTTACGATGCCTTGCCGTGTCGAGCGTGATCGTCGCCTCCCCCTACGAGGAGAATTTTCCGAGTTTTAAATTTTGAAGTTGAATTATTTTTGGAAAAACTTTACAAATCGACGTAGCTTTCATAGACTAGACGCTGTACGTCTTTGTAATGTAGAGGTTCATTGTCTGTCTGTCCCTCTGAGTAATTCACTTCTTCAACGTGTCTGCCACATCAGCTAATTCTGCGTTTGTTCAGAGTAAAATTTTAAAACACTGGACCAGGTTTTTAATTTATTCGACCAAAATCAACTAGAAAAGAGACACACAAACCAACTTAGGTCTTTCTAGAGTCCTAAATTTATTGAAATTCATTTTCTGATTATCCAATTTAATTTTTAGTGGCATCTCTTATGGGTAGCACAGTCACACGTAAAACATCTGCGATGGAGCAGACACTTTAGCCCCAGCGCATCATAAATTCGTGTGTGATACCACGACCCGACAGCGCCTAGATTTGCATTGCAAAGCTAGAGCCAAGTTTTGATGAACAGACTACTTAATGATTTGTTTCGACGAGCAAGGTGACTCGATGGTGACAATGCCGTCATCCTGCCCGGGTACCCGGGCACTCGGTCCAGAGCTCGGCAATGCAAGCAGGACGGAGACCGATTATCTCAGTCTCTCCCTGAAGAAATCCTCGATGGAGTCGGTATTCCACTTGTCGATGCCCAGCACCTCGGCTACCTCCCTGTTCTCGTTGATCAGCTTTATGATGGGATCCGAGCCCCTCACGTAGCTGATCTCCAAGCCTGGGAATTGGCGGGGTCTGTCACTCTTGACAAAAGCTAGTAGAAAAAACATGATGTCAACAAGTCATTCACAGCAGGATTGGTGTATAACCACTGATTTATGACATTATTGATACAGCAACACCACAAAATATAATGTGATATAAAACGTAGATTAAATCTCGACTTGCCTTCAACCTGTGGATACCGACCCAATTTTCATTGACAAACTGCCAGCTGGGCAAATGGATACGTCTACAAGAATATAATATCGTAGAATTGAATATTAAAGTTACTGATGCGTGTTTAGCAATCCAATTTTCCCTCACTGGTTTATCTGGCAATTCCTGTTCTTCTTTGCAGCACGACTTGCAACCGCCCTCTAGAAATTCGAGTTTATATTGGCGGAGATCCTTACATGATGAACAAATAAGATTCTGAGAAAATCCCATGTCCAGACATGATGAAATATCTAGCTCTTGACACCACGATACTAGAGGCATCTGAAAGGAATAGATTTTAATAAATATTCCATTAAATCACGGGAATTACGATTAAACATACAAAAAGACTCAGAAAACAAATCCACAAGTAATTGGGATCCATCGTCGAAGATGACGATGGCCCAACGTAATACGACGCAACAAAACAAGCCCGGCACACCGGTGATTGTTATTTTTTAATCTAAAGATGAGGTAGCAAACCGTTACCAATGATAGTGAATAACATATGATTGACGTCATTTTTCTTGAAATTATTTATTTAGGATTAAAATGTTTTATAACAAATAATTTATTATTATTATTATTTAGGAACAAGGTAAACTCATAAGACTCTGAATTTTGTTTACTTTTTGTAAAATTCATTATTTTATCGCCGGCTATGGATGAAGGGTTGACCGAACTTTTTCAGTCTGCTTCTACTTATGTCAGGAATATTGCGGGGAGATTAAAAGCCGAAGATCTTCTTTATCTTTATGCAAGATTTAAACAGGTTTCCATCTTCGCTAATGTATCTATATACTAAACATTGTTGATTTCTGTTTAGATGCTTGATGTGAAGTTATTGCAATGAATAAATGTAGATGTATTGCATTACCTATTTACTTTGCTTCAGATAAGCGAAGGTCGATGCAATACAGACAGACCTGGATTTTTTGACTTTCAAGGCAAGCAAAAATGGTATAATTTACTAGAACAGTGATCTGCTATTAGATAATTCATTTTAAGCCTAAAAGGAAGATGTGATTTTAAACAATGAGAGGTTGACATTAAACCTAAGTGCATGCTTTGCCAGGGATGCATGGAATGCTCTCAAATCCAAACCTTCGACCGAGTGCATGATGGAATACATTGCAAAAGTGACAGATTTAGATCCCTGCTGGGAAGACAAAGTAAAATTATTTGTTATTTGATGGTTCATTGCTTGACTTGCTTGCAAACACCATGATTGCTCAGTATTATTTAGAAACTCAAATATTATTTAACAATTTTTTCAGAGAGGAGGTATTGGGATATCTTTTATAACAAGTATCAAATAATACTTACAGTAGTAAAATAATATAATATATAGATAATATAATATGTAAATTAGTGAATTTAATTATTGGAATATTGTACCTTTGCTGCTTGATCTTTAGGCAAAGAGTGGTTCTCAGTCCAAGTCGGGACTTGGAGTTTGTGTGTCTAGGATGGCAAGCGAGGAAGATGAGATTGAGGACAGCCAGAAAACGATTTTTGATTGGTGCAGGGATGGAAACATCGACATGGTAGAGAAAATGCTGAGCAAGACCGACGATGCAGATATTAACTTGCTCGATGAAAACGTGGGTCAAATTCCGAGATGCTTTTGTTGACTTCAAAATTAATTGTTGTTTTGATTTGCCACGACAGGGCATGTCACTTTTGCACTGGAGTTGCGACAGAGGTCACGTAGAAATTGTTCAGTTGCTTCTGTCAAGGAGAGCTGACGTAAACATTCTGGTTGGATTGGCTGGCTTTCTTTATTATTTATTTAATTAATTATTTTATAACACATTATATTTTCATATTTTTCTACTGTCATTGCAATGCTGACCAACTCTAAATGTTTTTTTTTGCACTAAACCTGTAATATAATTTTTAAATATATAAGATGTATGAATTCTAAATATAAAGCCAACCAACTTTGATTTTCACAGGATTCTGAGTCTCAAACACCCCTACACTATGGTAATCACTTTTATTTATCCTCACCACCAATCTTTTAGGCAGATAAATTGTGATGAGGCAGCCTTAACCCATGGCAAAGCATTACATTTTTGTCTGGTGTAGCCGTAAATCACTCTCATCAGGTCTAAACTACATTTCTACGATCACCTTATTCTTCAGCGATCTCTTGCGACTATCCTGAAGTTGCCCAAGCACTCATATGCCACGGAGCAGACGTCAACATAAAGGACTCCGAGGGCAACTCCCCCCTGGATCTGGCCGAACCCGAGACTCTCCTCGCTGCGTGACAGCCCGTCGCAGTCTCCTTAAAATTTTGTTTCTCACGCCATCTTGCTATTGCCATTTCATTTCAACTTTGTTGATTGTCAGGCTTTCAAAATTTGTGTTTAATAATATACTTGCTTTTTTTGCAACATTGAGGGTAATTTTGAAGCAGCAAAATGTATTGAAAAAAAAAACCTGGAATTGGAATATTTCGAACCTTGTTTCATTTTACGGCGCATCGTGGAGTTCAACTAGAAATTAGGAAAATAGTAAAAAATTCTGAGCCGGATTATATATCGTGGGTTAGGGCTAGGTCTGATCTTGCTTCAACAATGGAGGTCTCAAAGAGAAAAGTTTGGCGAAACCAGTGCTGACAAAAAATCCAGGCATTGTAAGTTTGTCATCTCCAATTGTTATTCAACATTATACAAAGCAAAACAACAGATTAATTGTCCTCATTTCAATTACATCATGAGTAATACAAAAACAGAACTAACAGAATACAGGTAGTCATTCATAACAAACCGATCTTTCTCGCGGATCTTTGCAAAGTCGTTTTCGTCTCTGGCGTTCATTCCAATCTCCCCGTAACAACCGACGCCAAAAAGCGGAACTCCGGGGAAGACTTTGGCGAAGGCCGTGAGGTCCACGCTCTTCTTTCTCCTGTTTGAGGGCAATCTGTCGGCACAGACGAAGGCATAGCCCTGGATCCTGTGGGAATAATCTTTGATGCTGAACTCTGAACAGTCCTTCTTGTCGCAGCAGAATTTCTTTTTTAAGAACGGAAGTAATTCAAGGAGTCTCTCCTCCACAATTTCTGGATCATTTTCATCCTCTGTGATTATCACGGAGGCCGCCCGGACGTTCTCCTTGCCGAAGAAAGAGATTCCGAGAACCTGGCTCTTGAGACTGCTGTGGAAATAGTCAAATAATTCCTGAAGTTGTGATGCATGTTTAAGCACTTTCTGTTAATTAAATGCTTTTGACAGATCCGTAATAATGTGGAGAAAAGGAGTAAAAAAATGTACTTTGACGTACTTGTACTTCAGAGAAGACACCTTGCATCCGGCAACAACGCAGTTTAATGGCCACGACTCCTTCTGCATGCCCCCGATTGAATGATCGTAAAAGAACAAAAACAGTTTCAATCCCAGACCATCCTGCTCAGACAAAATTCCCTGATGAATCTCTTCAAGAGAGGTCATCACCCTTACAGCCAGGTCGTCTCTCTTTGGCCAGAAGATCGAGGATGTTGCAGGAGTCTTGAAGTACGTAAGGTGTCCGGAAGAATCGCCACTTTCTAGAAATTGTGACAACTTCAATTTAAACATTTATCTGACATAATTCCTTTTTTTAAATTTTATTTCCAGACTAATGTAACTTACAGGCAAGGCTTGACTCCATAAAATGCTTATAAATTAAAAACATTTAAGAAAATCAAGAAGTTCAAGGCAATGGAACCAGAAATTGGAACCTGATTTGCTGATGCCTATCATGGCATAGGAACCAATGTGGACTATTCCGATGCTCGGCCCAAACACCACTTCGATCGCCTGCTTGACTTCGTCCTTGAGAACTGCATCTTGATCAACTCTGCGCTTTTTGGAAGGATGCCTTCTCTGACAGCAGACGGTGTTATTGAAACCTTCACTGGAGAATGTTATTATGGTATTTGGAGCAGCATACAAGTCCTTGAAAAAAAAGTCGTAAAGTAATCAATCGTGAGATCAAGATTTGATGAAGTAACTGATAAGTTGCTTGAGTTTACATGTTTGTATTATATATGATTTCCAGGGCCAGTCTGTTTAGCGGAAGCTTGCGCTTCCTTAAGACTGACCCTATGAGTTTATTTCGTATTTTAAGTTCATTTGTTTCGTTTAATAAACTCATAAACTCAAAAAAAAATAAAAATAAATAAATAAAAGATTGTGGAAAAATAAATACAAATTTGAAATCATAATTACATTAAGGAAAGTTGAATAATGCTGTCCGATGGTGTCTGTGTCTTCTTTGTTCCAATAAACAAAACTGGGTTTGATTCTTTTCCTCAGGACTCTCTGAGCTGCTGAATGCCAGTGAGAATTGAGCCTAAGAAAGACATCACACCAATGTTTACAAAACCTTCACTTCTCTAATCAATCATTCTAGTTCATAATTAAAAATCATATTTTTGAGTAACTTAAATGATTAGCGTTGTTAAATTAATTCAACAAAACATGGCTATTATTAACATAAATTGATTGTTGCCTTAAGTAAACATATTGAGCACGACTGATTTCATTGTCAACATGGTTTTCTTTGTAAGTATATTTTCCTCGAATCTTTGCGTTTTATGCTTTAGAATAATATTCCGTAGTTTAGCAGCGAGAAGATCTATTTCCGTTAAGATAAGTCAGAATGTTACACTCACACAACAGCTTACTAACTTCATCAATATCTTCAGCTGACTGTAAGGCAAACATTTCAAAATGTTTTCGATTATAAGCTCATTTGTATCCAGTACGAAAGACATTCCCACTTTAACAAATTTAATTTAAAAAGCACGCAATAACTGAGCTCATAAAGCAGAAAGAAAGATGCCGATTACAAAACTTCGAGAACACACAATATAAAATAAAAACACGAACAAAGACACCGGTGATTGCCAACTCCAGGCATCGCTCCTAAAAATAACTAATTTGGCGTTTCGTAAAATATAATATAAACTCCGTAAACAATATTTTATCGCATCTGGAGAGCTTTGGCATGGATAATAAACTCCGCAACTCTTTACCCGCTAAATTTGAAATTTCCCAGGGCAGTGCAGCGAGTTTGGACCACATTTACTTCAACCAAAATAATCTTACAGGTAATCTAATCTAGATACTTTTGCATTATTTTTAGTCAAAGCAATCACTTCACGACCATTTGATTCGATTTTTATTAATTCAGCAAATCATGCCTGAGAAAAACAAAAACAAAATAGAATTGCGACTCAAACAGAAACAAATTAAAGTTGGAATGTTATGAGGAAAGTTGAAGGCAATTGAATTTCAGGAAATCATAGAGATACATAAATGGTTCAGATGATATACACCAAATAATGTTCGTAACATCACAACATTGGTAACTGACAAAGAATAGGGAAGGCCAAAAGATACACTGCTCATTTGGAAAGTTCATATCAAATAAGTCAGAATGCTACACACGTAGTCTGATAGATGTCTCAGAAAATAAGCCTGCAGGAATTCAATGATAATTACTTGACCTCAAAATCAAAGTATTAATTTTGGAAAAGAAAATATATTTGAAGACACGGAATGTAATAGGGATTGTCAGCAACAAATTAATGTCGCACAACTGTGCACAACCGTACTCACCAACAAAAAGATAACAAAATCAAACGTCTTCAAATTAAACAACTACAAATAAATTGAATCATGGAAATCATGGAAACATCCAAACCTTCCATATTGAATTACAACAGAATATGACAAAGATCAACAAATCTTTGCACGACTGGAACAATCGAGAGAAGCAACGTTGGAGCCTTTGGGGCCCGAGAAGTCGACCAATCGGAACAAAAGGCATCAACAGGCGCAACCAGAGCCGACTCGTTTTGAAGCGGACCGTGGTCTCAGTGATCCGTACTGGATTCCAGAGCCCAGTCTCTCCGGGTCGAGCTCCCCTAAAGCGTTCGTTCGAATATTTAATTTTACATGGTTAGTTAATAATAATAATAATTATAATAATAATAATAATAATAATAATGAGATGAATGCATAATACTGATAATAATAATAAATATAATCATCACAATATAATAATAATAATAATAATGATGATGATGATATAATATAACACTACTACTAATAATAATAATAATTTATAAGGTTAGTTAATGATAATCAAGATGGCTGTGCTTATACTCAAAATCTCTGCTTAAGAAATGAAATTAATTGCAAATGAGGCACTTGACGCTTGCATAAGCTGAGAAGAGATTCTAAATTTTAGGAATTCCTTGCGTATGAGTTATCAGAGGTTACTCGTGGTTATCAAACGTTGGTGATTGAATCTATGGTAATTGGTTTAATTACCAATTAAGGTTTATTAATAATAATTACCAGATTCAATCTTGGTCATGATAAGCTTAGCACACCTCAGGAAAGTCTCTTCCACATTTTCTCCTGTTAAGGCACTCGTTTCAAGGAACATGACGTCTGCAATGTTTTTAAATGTAATAACGATTTCAATGCGATCGATTTCATATTTATTACGATTTAATTGTAAACTCCAGTTTTTACCTGGCCAAACAAACAAATTTAAAATGTATAACACTCGGAAAAGACACCTTCAAAGAGTCACTAGCTCAATCCAAATCAACACCTCTCCCTTTACAAAACATCCTAATCGACAGCTTCCTCCGTTTTCCTAACCATTTTCCTGTGCAAATCTGCTGGCCTCCAAAAAGGTGACCTCTCTCTCCACCTCGAGATCTCTCTTGTTTCCGACGAGGATGATGACGATGTTCGGACTGGCCAGGGTCCTGGCGTCTGCCAACCACTTGGAGAGTCCGTTGAAAGAATCGCGACTTTTTTGTGGGGAATAATCAGATTAAAAATAATTAATTCAATAATCAAAATAATTGAATTTAAATTGAGCCAGAAATTACTTTGTATAAATCATAATCTAACAATAAGGTGTTTGTATAATAAAGCAACTAATCAATCAACCAATCAGAAATCATAGCATATCTCGACACAATCAGGTCAACCAATCAGCCAATCGATAGCAATAAACATCACCTGGAAATGTCGTAAACTAGCAGGGCTCCAGCAGCTCCTCTGTAATAACTCCGGGTGACCGACCTTGGAACATCAACAACAACAACTACATGGAGGTACAATTAATAATAATAATAATAATAACAATTTCATAATAAATTAAACTTAACAGAGTGAAACAAGTTATTTACTAATCAAATGGTAAATTAATCCCAATAAATAATCAAATAAGAGCCAATGACCCTGAGAGCATAAATTTGTTTTCAATAGCAAGCAAAGATGGCAAAGAAGGCAAGTCTTAGATGTTATGTTTTTACCATTTTTTACGATTATGTTTCTTTTACAACTTCAACAACCTAACAACACCTGAATCTTTCCTGTCCAGCTGTGTCCCATATCTGCAGCTTGACGGTTCTTCCGGCAACGTTCACAATCTTGCTTCCAAACTCCACTCCGATGGTGTGAGTTGTATCCTTCTTGACTGGAAAGTCATTTCGTCATTTGTGATTAACGTTGCAAATAATATTGATTGAAATAAATTTTGACAATTAACAGTTGCTAAAACAACACATTCATCTGCTAAGTCAGCTGAGAAAAATTACTGGTTCTAAATAATACATAGTTGATGTTTTAACCAATTGTTGCAAACTATATTGAATTGTTTTTTAATTATTATTTGTCGTGTGACAAGTTTTATGATAAAATCGTCGATCAAATTATTGAAAAATTATTAGGATGAACATTAACAAATTACTTGTACTGAAGAATTTATTTGACAAAGAAAGTATTTACACTGATTTTCAATGAACTGGTGCAATAAACATGACTTTCCGGTTCCTGCACTCCCAATAACCAGAAATTTGAAGAGATAATCTGAAACATTTGTTAGTAAAATATGTTAGGCTTGCGTTAATCCGCTAAAATTTAATGTTACGAAATAATAGGAAAATGAGATTCAAGTCAGAATTTGTAATTTCGTGCAGTAATTTTCTGGCGATTATTTTATAATTAAAATCGAAACGCACCATAAACTTCGGTCATTTTGTTTATTTACAATGCCCAGGAATCTACTTTTAACATCCTCATAAAGGTATATCCCTAAATAATTTAACTATTCATAAAATTTTTTAAATTATGAAGTAAATCCCACATGTGATATCATTTTTAACAATAAACAATGTCATTGTTGTGCAATACTTTGCACGTGAATATTTATAGACGTGACGATAAATTTTACACGCTGGCAATATTTGAATCGACATGTTTCTGCATGGAATGACTTCATTCATGACGAAATACACCACTAAAAAGCTTATAAAAGCGGGACAAGAAATCTCAATAGCAGCTAAGGATCCTTAAAGTTTGAATTAAGTTTGAAGGCGATATAAGTTGTGTATTTGACTTGAGAACATTTCGCTAAGAGCAGAGGCTGGAAAAATGGGTTTACTTTTTTCTAAACTGAGCAGTTTGTTCCAAACTCTTCCTCCATCTCGCATTCTTTTGTTGGGATTAGATGCCGCAGGTAATTGCGAAATAACTTGATTTCAATCTAATTCTAGCACACATTACAATTTAATTTATAGTAATAATAATTATTATTATTATTAACGACTGTTATATAAAAACCATCAATGTTATTCAAAGGAAAGACGACTATTCTTTACAAGTTAAAATTGGGTGAAGCCGTCTGTACAATCCCGACCATTGGCTTCAACGTGGAGACGATTTCGCCAGTGAAAGGGTTGAGTTTTACCGTCTGGGACGTTGGAGGACAGGAAAGACTAAGAGGGCTTTGGAGGCATTACTTCCCAGGTACACAGGGATTGATATTCGTGGTCGATAGTTCCGACAGAGAACGAATTGAACTGGCAAGGACCGAACTTTTTAACATCATCGACGATCCTGCCATGCCTACTGTTCCGGTCGAAATCATAGCTAACAAGCAAGATCTAATTGGTCAGTGTTCTATTGATTCTAGACTTAATCAGAGTCTTTAATTATTTTGATGACCTCGTTTTACGCTCCAATGATAGTTATTAATTACTTAACAATTAGTCTACGTAAATGACTCAATGCTTTTAAATTGTAAAGAGAAAATTTTTTTTTATAAATTCATTCGATGATGAATTACGACGACTTTGCAGGAGCCATGACGCTGCAAGAACTGGTAGAGAAGTTGAACTTGAACAAGAGACCGCACCTCCAATGGCACGTCCAATGTGCCTGTGCCACGCTGGGGGACGGTCTGTACGAGGCCATGAACTCTCTTGCTGCCATGATCAAGAAGGAAAGTTCGAAAAAAAGCTGGTATTAGTTCCAGATCCGTCGAAGACGCTGCAATATCGTGATATTCTTTGATCCTCATAGACCATCCTTTGAATTTCAGACGATGATACTTCTTTTTTAATTTTTGTACAATTTCTAATTATATTTCCTCGGTATTTATTCAGGAATGTAATTTATTCAGTGTAATTATTTAATAAGTGTTTTTATTATTTTGTTCAGTAATTTGTTTAAACCTTTGGATAAAACCAATTGAGACCTGCCAAACTTAGCAACCATCACGTCCAAACATTGTTAGCAAATTCAGAATCAACCAATGATCATAACTTGCAACTGAACTTAGGTATAATAAAAATAATTATAATAAAACAATCCTACAGCAATCGCCACGACGTTTGTCTTGAGTCGACTTAATAATAAATATTAATAATTAATATTAATAATAATATATATTAATAATACCTGAACAACAACAAGAGCAACAATTATTCGTGACTAATCTTTTCATTGCTTTTAGAAACAGAATATCCAATCATATTCCATGTGTTTCAACAGAAAACAAAACAACACACAATACTATACCACAAACATTAAGTAGACGTGCAAAAAACAGACCTAAAACAATCCAAAACTACAATGTTCCTTTGAAAAGTCATGAAATGCAGTTCGACATTGTATAATAAATTATCATCTGAGCATTCCAAAATGTTCAACATTTTTTATGAACTCAATGTAATAGTCCTCAATGGACCGTATTCATATGCCACTAGCTGGACTCGTCCAAACCAGCCAAGAACGGCAAGACTGGGGCATTGGCATCCGTCGCAGGAAAGGAGATGAATTCTGCCAGTTGAGCCAAACTGCTGGAGATGAGACTCTCCTGGTCGTCCTTGAAATCGCTGGCAGACGACCGAGCCACGAGGTTCGCATCGAACCCCGTGGAATCGGAGGCTTGCGCGACCGTCGGTCGGTTCGACTCGCCCGAATCCGGCCGGATTTTTCCGTCGACATTGAAATAACTGATGGTCTGAAAAGGAACGACGGGAGGAAGATCGTCCCCTCCGATGGACGGCGCCGTCGGATCTCCCTCGGCAGACGATTTTCCGGGACGTTCGCCCGCATTCTCGGAGGTACGGACGTTGACGTAGTGATCGTTGGCCACTCGACAGGACTTGAGGAAAGTCAGACCCTCGGTCTTCCACTCCGATTCCTCGTCCTGATGTCGTCGCTGGAGGTGCCTTCGGAATGCCTGGAGAGGATTTTTACACATAATAGCAATAATTAAATAAATTATTAATAATAATTAAATAGTAATAGTAAATAAAAACATAATAATATGTCATCATCGTAATTCCCGTCATAGGATCAACTTTAAAATTTGGGTTTGGTAAATAGATTTGTGATTCAAAATACCATCACTGCAGAACGTCATCATCATCATAACCATCATCTTCATCGTCATCATCATCATCACCATCATCTTCATCGTCATCATCATCAAACCTGTAGATGTTTGCAGCTCAGGGAGCAGTACTTGCAGACGTAGGACATTCCCCCGTGGAAGACGTCGACGTGGTTCCTTAGCTCAAACTCCATGGCGAAACTCCGGTCGCACATGCGGCACTTGTGTCTGCTGTTCAACTGCTCAAGACGAGGATTGCGATTGAAACGAGTGATTGCGATTGAAGTGGGGAAGTGCGATTGAAACGAGTGATTGTGATTGAAGTGAGCAATTGCGATTGAAACGAGTGATTGTGATTGAAGTGAGCAATTGCGATTGAAACGAGTGATTGCATTTGAAACCATTGCTTGATCCTCTAAACACATATATATATTTTTTTCAGAATGATATTTAAACCAACGTCATGCTTGAGGGTGTGCCTCCTGAGCTGCTCGGGAAACTTGAAGGCCGCTCCGCACTTCTTGCAGAGGTAGGTCAAGGAGTCGGAGTGGGTCAGTCGGTGCTTCCTCAGGTTTCCGCTCTGGTGGAAGACGCGGCCGCAGTCCGGGCAGACGTGCTTCGGCGGAGCGTGACGGTTCTTCTGCTCCGGATGGAACCTCACGAGGTGAGTGAAGAGGGAGTTTCTGCCCTTCAATTCCTTCTTACAGACGGGACAGGAAAGTATCTTTCCTCCCTTGTGGATCTGAAAGTGCAAAGGTGTTTGCCCAATTGATTTTTTTTTAAATCTGATGTCGATTAATTGACATTTATAACTGTAATTAAATTTAAATTATCTCTTTCATCATAAATCCTTACTGAAATTTTAAGCTTATTGATAATTAGCATTTTAAAATACTCAATTAACTTGTTAATATTCATTAAGATCTAATTAATAATTAATATATTTATTCAAAATGTTTAATAGAATTATTCTATTATTTTGATAAAAATGAATTATTAACCAAAACAAATAATAAACGGAACGAACCTGAACGACGTGATCGTTCAACGAGGTCTTCAGGTGAAACCTCTTGCCGCATTCCGGGCAGACCTCCTTCTTCTCTTCGTGGATCTTGGAGTGCTTGTTCAGGTTGCTGACGTTGGCGAAGCTCTTTCCGCACGTCGGACACACCAGAGCCACCTGGACGTCCACGATCTCCTCCTGGTTCTTGGTCCGCTTGACCCTCGCCACCAGGCCCTCCTCGTTCACGACGCACCTGTGGTCCTTCAAGTTGTCCTCTCTCTTGAACAGGAGGCCGCAGAACTCGCAGACGAAGTTTTTCTCTCGCGAGTGGACCAACTTGTGCCTCTCCAGGTTGTGAGCGGACGACAGTTCCTTGCCGCAATCCGAACACTTGAACTTTTGGAGGAACGATGCCGGTTCGGAATCGCTTTTACCTTCTTCGATGTTTTGAAATCTCGGTTTGTTGGCGGTTTTAGGCAACCAAAGACTGCTCGCTTCCTCTCCAGGCGATGAAAGTGATGCAAAGTGTTGAATACCTGGGATGAGCTTTATTCTTCTGAGTCTCAATGTACCATTTCCATTAACTGAGAAGTCAGTCTTTGGTAAAATTGTACTCTCCATTAATTTATGAGTAGTTTTTGCTTTTGTGTTAAATGTGTCTCCAGTGAAAGCTGTGGATTGATTGTGCTGACAATCCATGTGTTTGGAAAGTTCTTTAAATGATTTAAAACTCTCATTGATGCAAATGGAGCACACAAAAACAGAGTCTTCAGTCATTCTAGTCAGATTAAGCAGATAATGTTTAGTGCTGAAGTTTAGCTGCAGACAATAATTTAAATATTATTTCTCATCTATTTAATCTCGTAGAAAAATTTAAAAAATAATGGAATATGTAAATCCAGATGTCGTTTCAAAACAGAATGTAACTTTTCTTTTAAATGTTTCAAAGTAAAATATTAATTTCCAAATCCGAACATTAGAAGCAACTGTATTTTCAAATATGTCCACTGCCGATGTGATTCCGCGACCGACTAAACTCGTTGTTTCTAGTTGTAAGACACTGTGAGCGGATTTCCAATAATAAAAGTAATTGAAAGAAGAGAAAATTGCTGGCCGGCGATCTCTATTTACAAGCCCCAACCTTCGCTTGAAGCGCTTTGTTTTCTGAACAAATAAATTTTTTCGGTCCCAGTGCAGGTGATTGAGCACTACAAGAAAATTACTTTCATATTTTATTATCTCATATTTTTTTTGAATTAGTGAAATTCTTGGAATCTAAAAAAAAACAAAAAAAACAAAACGCGTTTGAAAATCTCGTATAAGACTGAATTTTAGCTCGGAACACGGCACAAAAAGACAGCAATTCTTACCCACGATTTCGGCTTTTATTAGATTTTTATCGCCTTTGGGTCTCCAGATACTCTGGAAAGCGTAGGGTGGTTTCGTTCCCTCAGACCAATCCGAGATCCATTCATTTAGGACGTGGTCAGAGAAGTGGAAATCTTTTCTCAGTCGATAAAGAAGTGAAGACGATAAAGAAGCACGCACATAAGTCATTACCACTTGAATGATGATGATAATGATTGATTGACGAAATGGCTTTCGATTCATTCTTGATTAAAAAACAATTGTTTTTTTTTTTAAACTACGATTGCAGTTTCATTGAAATGCTTCTCAGTGTAAAATGTGGATGGATGTTCAGCATGACGGAATGAGGAGACAGGAAATCCTATTAATCCTTACTATCGGCTATCGGAAGGTCAGCAGACCACGGTAACACGGTCGCACCTAACCCCCGGGGTTAAAGATCAATGAGTTCGGAA
>CM067536.1:7625000-7657500 GCA_034509925.1 Hirudinaria manillensis
GACGGTGGTGGTGGTGATGGTTGTGATAATGATGATGACGATGACGACGATGATGGCAATGATTTATATGAAATTTAAAAAAAAAAAATCTTTCACGGATTCAGCTTTTCATCCTTTTTTTTCTGTGAAGAAATAATTGAAAATTTCTCGAACGCTGCCATTTTTTTCCCATCATCATGGGATGGATGGATGATGGGCGGATGGACGGATGGACGGATGGACGGATGGACGGATGGGTGGATGGATGGATGGATGGATGGATGGATGGATGGACGGATGGACGGATGGACGGATGGACGGATGGGTGGATGGATGGATGGATGGATGGATGGATGGGTAACTTGAGCTTGAATAGAAAGCAATCAGCTCCGTTGAACATTGACAGGGATATGTGCCGATAAACCGTTTCCCTGTCAAGTACTTTTGCCATCCTTCGTCCGGCGCTTTTTTTTTGCTGAAAGTGAAAATATTTTGTCTAAAAATAATAACAATATTATTAATAACAATAATAATAATAATAATAATAATATAAGGGTTATTAATAACAACAGCGAGGACGACGACGATGATAATAATAACAGCATTGTTATTACGAATGAATGAGTGATTGAATGATGAATATCATTGCAGGATGAAAACCCTTGAGCACCCCGGTTATGGGTGGGGTAATGGTTCGAACTGTCATTAGCTTCGTCATCATCTTCATCATCATCGTCGTCATCTTCATCATCTTCGTCGTCATCGACAGCGTCATTTGCGTCATCAAATCAGAGTTAATAGCCTGCTTCCAAGAAGCCATCAATCCATTTAGCTGCTTAAGCAACTATTTGCTGGAAACAAAATTTTTTTTTTAGACGATTCTGTAAAATAGATTTTTGATTTTTGTTTGTTTGTTTCTAAAATGAGTTTAAACGTTTGAAATTGTACATTATTATTTATAGATTATTCTTATTTATTTATTTATTTATTTATTTATTTATTCGTATTTTCGCTAAAGAAACGTGTTACTAGAATGGTGGTTTCGCTACTTGAAGTTGCAGTAAAACAATCTCAAATTACGATTTACAGCGAGCCCCACTAAATTATTTACTCGACAATTTTGTTTTAAAAATTTCAACAAAATTTTCATTAAATTCGAGCAGATTTTCATCTCGAAAACGTAAAACCTGTTTTTCGCTTTCCACACAATTTATTTATTTATTGTCTCCGATAACAAAACGCACCCTCTCCCCTTGAAACGCAATAAAAACAAATGTCCGCCGCCTTAGGGGCTTTCTTGAAATCGTCTCGGGGGTGGCGTCCGCCTGGCTCTTTAGAAAATATACTTGTATGGATTTTTTTTTCTAACATTTACCGCAATTTACTGTGAATTTGTTTTATTTTGTCTTCTTATCTTTTTATTTTCGAACATTTTCGCTGCGATGATGTGCAGACCACGTGTAGTGGCGCAAGATGGAGATTTTTGTTTAAAATTTGCGAAAGGCAGCACCATCGTTTGTTCGCCATAGACTTTCCCGAGTCGTAAATTTTGAAATATTTGAGGCCTTCGGAGGATATCGTAAAGATGTTTTAAAATAAAATCGTGATTTCTTTTGCCAAGAAATCATTAAAATTCGACAAAGAAAGGGGATTTAGCGGGATTAAGAAAAATTAAGATGAAATATTTCTGGATTCGTTTGACGGATGGAAAAGACGGAAGCTTAGAAGTCGCTCGGATCTAATTATTTAATGGAAGCTGATGCCGAGAAAATTGGATGAGGTGGTTCTTGATGTGGTTTTACAGAATTTAATAACATTTTGAGAGTCGAAGGTAAACGCAGGATCATAAAAATGGAGCGTGTTGCAGGATTAATTTTTGCCGAGGGAAGTTAATTTTAGTGTTCTGACCAGCTGGAGTTCTGCCTAATTTGTTCTGCCTTGGACTGGTTTTTACTTTGACGCAAAACGAAGCTGACAATTTTAGCCCCGTGGGTCTTTAAGGACGTGATCCTTGATTGACCGTCAACCCGGACAGAAGGGCGATCACGTGTCGTGGCAAAGGACATCTGCTCCGTACGTACGGAGTCTGATTAGAGGCTTTGTACCCGGACGAGGTTCATTCTATTAGCAAAGGATGGATAGATGGAAAGGCTTGATGGGTAGGAATTGAATAAATGAAGGAATTGGAAAGGTTTGTGGAGGGTGTAGAGCCTTGTGGATTTGGAAAAGTTGAGGATAGGTAATTTTATTTAGTCTAAAGGAGAATGGTCTGGCGTGTTTTGTGAGCCTTGCGAATTGATCTTGAAATCATCATCGTTGTTGAGTTCTTGGAATGTAAGATGATGTTTATTTTCCACTGCCAGGCAACCGGTTTAAGTTACTTTAATCGTCTGCTCACGTGGCGCTTTTATGGACGTCCGTGCATGCATTAGCGGGAAGGATTACCTGGCTGTTGGATAATAGCCCGGATTACACGCATGGATGGACTGGTGGATAGATGGATGGAAATAGATGGACGCATGAAGTAATAGACGTACACCTGGCTTGTCTATGAACTCCAAAGAGAATACAGAGAGCCGTATTTGCGAATCTTCTTCCACCCCATCAAATAAATCTTCCACTTTTCTTTACAATTTTGACATTAGAATTGCACTTCAAATTTCTGGCTTCATATTCCAGGACTTTCATCTCGATAATAGTAGCTACTGCTGCTGTTGCTACTGTTGTTGTCGTTGACGTTGTCGTCGTGATGTAGTAGTCATGAGTTCATCGTCATAATCGTCGTCACCGTCATCATCGGATGTCATCACCATCTTCGTCGTCGTCGTCCTCTTTCTTGCCTTTCATCCTTGCTTTTAGGGAACTCGACCCTAATTTGATAGCAGAGTATTTTCCACTTACTGCCATCAGTGGCTGCGATGACACTAACATCCTCAAATGTCGTGATCCATCACAGCTTCTTTCGGCGTCATCATCATCACCGTCATCACCCTCAACATCATCACCTCATCGTCGTCGTCACCATCATTATTTGTTGCAATCTCTCTTTTCCATTGTACCTGGGACCAAATAGGAATCCAACTCAGTTCATGACCTTCTTTGAAAGAAACTGTTCACACCACCGCATGGAATACCACGGATCTGAAATGAAAGAACAGATCCAAAGTCATCAGGTTCGACACCCGGCTTCAACCGATGCTTTCGAGCGTGACGTCACGAGGACAGCAATCACTGGGTGCACCGAATTTAGTAACTCGACCTCTGTCAATCATTCAATTCGACAAAAAAAAAAGAATCCTTTCATCCACTCAGGACCCGCCTGGGTTGAGATGGGCTTTGCCTCCCTCACCACTCCTGGCTTTCGTGCTCAAAAATGGAAGTGAAAAGGCAAATGGCGCATTAGCCAAATTATCAGAGTCCCGGCCTCTAAACACGCCATCGTAGTTTTTTTTTTTTTTTTGGACTTTCCAGAAATTTCGGTTTCCTCGTTTTTTCCCATTCGATGAAAGCATCATTATTATTAGAAAGTAGCGTCAATTCTAATCGGGTTTGGAAGAACAGTCCCTCTTCAATAAAACACGGCCGGACTCGAAAGCAATTATCGCCAGGTTCTCTTGAGTGAGACTCCGTTAGAGCCTTGACCTTTTCGAACCTATAGACCCGGATCATAAACATGCGTGCAAGTATAAATGGCCCGCTGACCACAGATTTGCCGTCCGCCTTAGCTCCGTGATAGGCTCCCACCATAGTTAATGGTTGATTTATACGTCGCACGTGTTCTCACCGTCAGAGACCCCTTGGGTAGCCACTGGCCCCCATTCCCATATTTCACGGCGGAAGGTTTCTTGGAGAGATGGGTTGTCAACTGTTGCCCAAAGGACCCCAGGAATTGGGTGGAAAAGAACCCGGGGAAGTGTTAGATAGACGACTCGGGTGGAAGGAATTTGTTAGACGCTTCTTCACGTAACTCTAACATAAACGTGGGAGGATTGGCAGGCATAGGGTACTGATGGGTACCGTAGGTCGCCGGCAAAGTTGGTGTTTGGCCAGGCAATTGGTCCCGTATTCAGAATTGGCTCTACCATCAGTGATCCTTCCGGAATTGTCTGACGGTTGTACGTTCAATCACCTGATCAATCAATTAATCAGTCAATCAATCAGATGTAAAAGGGTATCAAGTTATCTAATCCAAAGCAACATCACGTTCAAAGTCACTGGCGTCGCTATTGACGGCTCTGACGTTACTGTAAACAGCGCAGTCATCGTCGCCGTCGTCATCGTCCAGGCAGGTACTTTCACCGATAAGAAGCTGATATTAATGGTTTCCACTCCAATTTACCCGTACGATCATCAGGACCACCGTCACCTTTGATCCGCTGGTACATGTTGGCACCTTTGGATTTTTTGTTCTTCGTTGCTCTCCAGTTTTGAGTTGTTGTTGTTGTTGCTGCTGTTGTTGTTGATGCTGCTTATCGTTGGAAATTCTTACCCTCGTCGTCAGTTGTGGAAGCTGAGAATGGTTATTACAACGGCTTCTTAACGATTTCAATTCTCATATCGATGACGTCAACTCGCTTATCAATCAATCAATCAATCAATCAATCAATCAATCAATCAATCAATCAATCAATCAATCAATCAATCAATCAATCAATCAATCAATCAATCAATCAATCAATCAATCAATCAATCAATCAATCAATCAATCAATCAATCAATCAATCAATCAATCAATCAATCAATCAATCAGTCAGTCAATCAATCAATCAATCAATCAATCAATCAATCAATCAACCGATCAATCATTCATTCAGTCAATCAATCAACCAACCAGCCAATCAATCATTCATCCATTCATCAATTATTTCCTAGGTTTGATCCTTCTCTCGTTCAAATGCCTTCTTATGATCAGCGTGGTTTTAAAGTCACTCCTATCATTCATTCACTGGTTACATAAATCATTCGCAAATTGACCCCATGGTAGTCAGTATCGTTATCATCATCACCGTCATCGTCATCAGCAGCAACAACAACATCATCATCAATTTCATCGTCATCATCATTAATTCAGGAGTGAGTTCTTTATTAACCAATGGGCTCGGTCCACTCTTAATGATCCACAATTGAAAAGAGAAATTATCCATCATAATAATAATTATTATTAATATTATTATTATTATAAATAATTATTATTATCACAATTAATTATAATATTATAGTATTTTTATCGATATTATTACTATTATTTACTCAAAAAACAAAACAAAAACAATTTCGGGAGATTATAAATATTTTTTCTGAAAGCTGAAACACGAGATTAAAAATAATTTAAAAATAAAAAGATTAAAATTTTTCTCTTTTTAAAAAATAAATATTTTATTTCATCGGAAAAAGAGCCAAATTTCTCGAGATATCTTAATTAAACATAGAGACGTGGGGGAGGCAATCAGATCCGCTTTAAGTCCGAAAGAATTTATTATTATTATCATTATTATTATTATTATTATTATTATTATTATTATTATTATTATTATTATTATTATTATTAATGTTGTTGTTGTCGTGGTTGAATTTTTAGTCGTCTGTCGCAACGACAGCGGATTTATCAATCAACGAAGATTCCATGATTCAATAAATATTAATTAAAGAGCCATTAATTATTAATTATTAATTATGTCTTATATAATTGACAAATAATAATATCCATTTTTCAGAACAACATTATCTATCCATCCATCTATCCATCCATCCATCCATCCGTCCGTCCATCTGTCCATCCGTCGTAAGACCATCCGTTAACTCCTCCACCAATTCATCACAAGAAAGTCATTTGTTTTTTTTTCTTCCGTCCATCCATCCCTCCGTCCACCCACCCACCCATCCATCCATCCATTCATTTATTCATCTATCCTTCTCTCCATCTAAGGAAAGTTTTTTTTTTCGTACCACTCAGCCGCTCCATACATCCATCCATAAACCTTCCACGCGTCCACTCATCCATTGACTTATCCGCTCGCCTATCCATCCATCCATTTATCTATCCATCCGTTCGTCCATCCATCCGTTAGTCAATCCACCCATCAGTCCGTCCATCCATACGTTCGTTCGTTCGTCCGTCCATCCATCCATCCATCCATCCATCCATCCATCCATCCATCCATCCATCCATCCATCCATCCATCCATCCATCAATCCATCAATCCATTAATCCATCCATCCATCAATCCGTCCGTCCATCCATCCACCCGTCCGTCCAGCCACCCATCCATCCATCAATCCATCAATCCATCCATCAATCCATCCATCCATCAATCCATCCATCCATCCATCCATCCATCCATCCATCCATCCATCCATCCATCCATCCATCCATCCATCCATCCATCCATCCATCCATCCATCCATCCATCCATCCATCCATCCATCCATCCATCCATCCATCCATCCATCCATCCATCCGTCCGTCCATCCATCCACCCGTCCGTCCATCCACCCATCCGTCCATCCATCTGTCCACCTATCCACCCGTCCATCAATCCCTGCGCCCGCACGATTCCCTCCGAACGCCAGCTGACTGCCATCAACATTGCATGCACCCTGCGTTGCTTGCTTTCCGTTTTGCGTGCGTTTCCGACGAGAGCTCATCCTTTCACCATCCTCTCCCTCTATCCCCCTCTTTCTTCACCCGTCACGATCTCTCCATCTTTCTCTCTCTGTGTATCTCTCTCTGTATCTCTTCCTATATCTCTCCATGTATCTCTCTCTCTCTCTCGGTATCTCTTCCTGTATCTGTGCTGACTCACTCTTGTAACCAATTTCCTCCCCTTTCACAGTGCCAATGTTCCACTCTGCTTCGAGTAATCTAAGAGGTGACGATGGTGGTGAGATTGCCATATTTGCACTCAGCGAGTGGGCGCAAGGACGGACGGACAGACGGATGGATGGATTGATGGATGGACGGATTGATGTATGGATGATGGATGTAACAGATGGATGGGTTTAGACACTGCTCGGAATTGAATTGAGCGGTGCATGGTTTGATTTTTATAAGAAAAGATGTCTGCGATGACGTATGTCATCGGATGGCCGGATATGGACGGGTGTTGGAGAGGGGTGATGGGGTGGGTTGATTGGTGGACAAATGGAAGGTCAATGACCATTTCGCCCGGTGGCCTCTCCACTTGGAATTCACAACACAGCTTGTTTCCATGTACAATTTATGGGGCAGGTTAAGAATGGAGTAAATGGAATAATAAACATTGCCGTCATCCGTTATCCATCCTTCGGATGGTTCTCCCATCCATCCATCCGTCTATCCGTCCATCCATCCATCCATCCATCCATCCATCCATCCATCCGTCCGTCCGTCCGTCCGTCCACCCGTCCGTCCATCTGTCCGTCAAAATATTCTTCTATTCATCTGAAGACGTTTTTATCATAAAATTATCATAATTTATTCATTCATTTATTCCCACGGGCCACAGACATCTCTGCAGATCTCTGAAGAAGGCAGCACAAGATTTTTTTAAAAATCGATTAATATTATATTATATTATTAATATTATATTTGGATAATAATTTTGATTAATTATTATTTTTTAATTATTACTCGAGTTACAATAAAATAAATATTTTATAATAATATTTTAAGAATAAAATTAATTTATAAATAAATATTTTATAATAATTTATAATAATTTATAAGGACTCTATGGCCCTTTTAATCGAGACAAGGTTTCCCATTCACAAGTCCTCTCAGAATATTTCGAGAAGCGGAGTCAAATAATTTTCATTTCAAATTTTATTTTATTAAAGAAAAAGAAAGAAAATTGTGAAGGTGTGAAAGTAGGAGTGATGACAATAAAGGTGTCGGCTGGATGGATGGATGGACGGATGGACGGATGGATGGACAGACGGATGGATGGATGGCCGGATGGATGGATGGATGGATGGATGGATGGATGGATGGATGGATGGATGGATGGACGTACAGATGGATGGATGGACGGATGGATGGAGGTTCGGACGGTTGGATGGATGGATAATGCATTGGTGAATTGGGGAATAAATGGGATAAACACTCCAGGGAGTGGATGAATGAATGGTTTGTTGATGAAAGGTGGCACAGTGGCGAATAAAACCCTGTTGAAATATTACACCTGATCTTCTCGCTGCAAGTCATCAGCAAATTCTTTTTTACCACCATCCATCCATCCATCCATCCATCCATCCATCCATCCATCCATCCATCCATCCATCCATCCATCCGTCCATCCATCCATCCATCCATCCATCCATCCATCCATCCATCCATCCATCCATCCATCCATCCATCCATCCATCCATCCATCCATCCATCCATCCATCCATCCATCCATCCATCCATCCATCCATCCATCCATCCATCCATCCATCCATCCATCCATCCATCCATCCATCCATCCATCCATCCATCCATCCATCCATCCATCCATCCATCCATCCATCCATCCATCCATCCATCCATCCATCCATCCATCCATCCATCCATCCATCCATCCATCCATCCATCCATCCATCCATCCATCCATCCATCCATCCATCCATCCATCCATCCATCCATCCATCCATCCATCCATCCATCCATCCATCCATCCATCCATCCATCCATCCATCCATCCATCCATCCATCCATCCATCCATCCATCCATCCATCCATCCATCCATCCATCCATCCATCCATCCATCCATCCATCCATCCATCCATCCATCCATCCATCCATCCATCCATCCATCCATCCATCCATCCATCCATCCATCCATCCATCAATCCATCAATCCATTAATCCATCCATCCATCAATCCGTCCGTCCATCCATCCACCCGTCCGTCCAGCCACCCATCCATCCATCAATCCATCAATCCATCCATCAATCCATCCATCCATCAATCCATCCATCCATCCATCCATCCATCCATCCATCCATCCATCCATCCATCCATCCATCCATCCATCCATCCATCCATCCATCCATCCATCCATCCATCCATCCATCCATCCATCCATCCATCCATCCATCCATCCATCCATCCATCCGTCCGTCCATCCATCCACCCGTCCGTCCATCCACCCATCCGTCCATCCATCTGTCCACCTATCCACCCGTCCATCAATCCCTGCGCCCGCACGATTCCCTCCGAACGCCAGCTGACTGCCATCAACATTGCATGCACCCTGCGTTGCTTGCTTTCCGTTTTGCGTGCGTTTCCGACGAGAGCTCATCCTTTCACCATCCTCTCCCTCTATCCCCCTCTTTCTTCACCCGTCACGATCTCTCCATCTTTCTCTCTCTGTGTATCTCTCTCTGTATCTCTTCCTATATCTCTCCATGTATCTCTCTCTCTCTCTCGGTATCTCTTCCTGTATCTGTGCTGACTCACTCTTGTAACCAATTTCCTCCCCTTTCACAGTGCCAATGTTCCACTCTGCTTCGAGTAATCTAAGAGGTGACGATGGTGGTGAGATTGCCATATTTGCACTCAGCGAGTGGGCGCAAGGACGGACGGACAGACGGATGGATGGATTGATGGATGGACGGATTGATGTATGGATGATGGATGTAACAGATGGATGGGTTTAGACACTGCTCGGAATTGAATTGAGCGGTGCATGGTTTGATTTTTATAAGAAAAGATGTCTGCGATGACGTATGTCATCGGATGGCCGGATATGGACGGGTGTTGGAGAGGGGTGATGGGGTGGGTTGATTGGTGGACAAATGGAAGGTCAATGACCATTTCGCCCGGTGGCCTCTCCACTTGGAATTCACAACACAGCTTGTTTCCATGTACAATTTATGGGGCAGGTTAAGAATGGAGTAAATGGAATAATAAACATTGCCGTCATCCGTTATCCATCCTTCGGATGGTTCTCCCATCCATCCATCCGTCTATCCGTCCATCCATCCATCCATCCATCCATCCATCCATCCATCCGTCCGTCCGTCCGTCCGTCCACCCGTCCGTCCATCTGTCCGTCAAAATATTCTTCTATTCATCTGAAGACGTTTTTATCATAAAATTATCATAATTTATTCATTCATTTATTCCCACGGGCCACAGACATCTCTGCAGATCTCTGAAGAAGGCAGCACAAGATTTTTTTAAAAATCGATTAATATTATATTATATTATTAATATTATATTTGGATAATAATTTTGATTAATTATTATTTTTTAATTATTACTCGAGTTACAATAAAATAAATATTTTATAATAATATTTTAAGAATAAAATTAATTTATAAATAAATATTTTATAATAATTTATAATAATTTATAAGGACTCTATGGCCCTTTTAATCGAGACAAGGTTTCCCATTCACAAGTCCTCTCAGAATATTTCGAGAAGCGGAGTCAAATAATTTTCATTTCAAATTTTATTTTATTAAAGAAAAAGAAAGAAAATTGTGAAGGTGTGAAAGTAGGAGTGATGACAATAAAGGTGTCGGCTGGATGGATGGATGGACGGATGGACGGATGGATGGACAGACGGATGGATGGATGGCCGGATGGATGGATGGATGGATGGATGGATGGATGGATGGATGGATGGATGGATGGACGTACAGATGGATGGATGGACGGATGGATGGAGGTTCGGACGGTTGGATGGATGGATAATGCATTGGTGAATTGGGGAATAAATGGGATAAACACTCCAGGGAGTGGATGAATGAATGGTTTGTTGATGAAAGGTGGCACAGTGGCGAATAAAACCCTGTTGAAATATTACACCTGATCTTCTCGCTGCAAGTCATCAGCAAATTCTTTTTTACCACCATCCATCCATCCATCCATCCATCCATCCATCCATCCATCCATCCATCCATCCATCCATCCATCCATCCATCCATCCATCCATCCATCCATCCATCCATCCATCCATCCATCCATCCATCCATCCATCCATCCATCCATCCATCCATCCATCCATCCATCCATCCATCCATCCATCCATCCATCCATCCATCCATCCATCCATCCATCCATCCATCCATCCATCCATCCATCCATCCATCCATCTCCATCCATCCATCCATCCATCCATCCATCCATCCATCCATCCATCCATCCATCCATCCATCCATCCATCCATCCATCCATCCATCCATCCATCCATCCATCCATCCATCCATCCATCCATCCATCCATCCATCCATCCATCCATCCATCCATCCATCCATCCATCCATCCATCCATCCATCCATCCATCCATCCATCCATCCATCCATCCATCCATCCATCCATCCATCCATCCATCCATCCATCCATCCATCCATCCATCCATCCATCCATCCATCCATCCATCCATCCATCCATCCATCCATCCATCCATCCATCCATCCATCCATCCATCCATCCATCCATCCATCCATCCATCCATCCATCCATCCATCCATCCATCCATCCATCCATCCATCCATCCATCCATCCATCCATCCATCCATCCATCCATCCATCCATCCATCCATCCATCCATCCATCCATCCATCCATCCATCCATCCATCCATCCATCCATCCATCCATCCGTCCATCCCTCCGTCCGTCCCTCCGTCCGTCCCTCCGACCATCCGTTCGTCCACAGGTATAATTTCAGTCGTCTGAATTGTTCATCGGTCTCTACAGAAATAAATTGATATCCAGTCTAAGGAGCATCACTGAGAACATGGCATCCTGTCTTTCATCAGGGCCCGTCTTCGTTTATCTTGCTGCAGCAGGAGTTTCTTTCAAGTCCCAGAGGAAGTCGACGTTTTTGTCGCTGGCGGACGCTGTTGTCGCTAGCGTGATATTAGTTATTGTCGCTGGTTGTGGTAACTGCGGCTATGTTTCTTAAAAAGGGCCGCTTAAACATTAGGGCATCGTAGGTCAGAGTGGTTCTGTTTGACTAATAGATGAATGCCTTGCAAAGGTCGGAGCCATGCATCTGTTTCACGGATCGTTGATCCTGGAAGTGAGCGCTAGATGAATGCTACGAGATGAGGCGCTACAGGGAGTTGAGGGAGAGGGTAAGTTGTCGTAAAAATATATAAATTAAATTAACTTTTCTCTTAACTACGTCTCCCTCGAAATGAGATTCGTCCGAATGTCTGCATAAATGAATTTTAGATATTACTATGGCATCTCTTCGTGTGCTTCTCTGTCCGTCTCCCTATCTCTCCTTCCTTCAGACTGTCTGTCTGCCTCTCTGCCTGTCTGTCTGCCTGCCTGTCTGTCTGTGCTTCTGTCGTTACCTGGACTGAGTACCTCCGTCCATTAAGAAGATTAATTTCTGTTCCTTCCATGCACCGAGGAATTTGGCAATTAAAGTCAGCCTGAACTTTGGGAAAATATTTGGAAATAAATTTCGTGTTTATTTATCTGTTTGTTTGTTTTGTTTGTTTGTGTAAATAATTTTTTTTATTACGTCCGATTGAAATATTTATTCCGTCTCGTCATCGTCTCAAGAATAAGAGACTTTAAATCTGCATTTACGAACATAAATTTATAAATAATAAGTCTAATAATGCTCGGATAATAGCCGAATAATAATGTTATTTATATCGCCATTGTTGAAGCAATCGTCGTCGTCTTCGTCATCATCGCAATGATGATGATTCTCATATGAAATTATCATTTATCACTTAAAGAAAATTTGAATCACAAAAGTCACCCGCTTCAATCTTTAGGCAGTTAAATGCCAACATCGTCCTCCTCCTCCTCCTCCTCATCATCATCATTATCACCATGGCCACCATCATCATAGTCATCGTCATCAGCGAGTGATTCATTCACCTGCTCAGTGAGGGAATCATTCATCGAGCGTCTGAGTCGTGATTTCCAACACCAGTACTTCCTGTCCTCCATTTCTCAGAGAAAACATCAAACGGATGACTGACGATGATGACGATAACGACGACGATGACGATGATGATGACGACGACGATGATGACGATGACGATGATGATGATGAAGGTGCTGTTGTTTTTGTCTTACAACGGGTGTTTTTTTGAAGACAATTAATCGTTGCTCGTTGCATTTGAATACATAAGCACGAGTATGTCGTTTCTAAGAATTGCTGTAATACTTCACAACTGTCTCTTTTATGCCTAACACAGACCATCACGTGTCGTCGTCATCATCACCATCGTCATCGTCGTTGACGTCATCATCACCATTACCACCACTTTCATCGTCGTCTTCGTCGTCATCATCACCATTATCACCACCTTCATCGTCGCCGTCATCATCATCATCATCATCGTGGCCGTCGTCATCATCATCATCATCGTCGTCATCGTCGTCGTCATCATCATCATCATCATCGTCATCGTCGTCGTCATCATCATCATCATCATCGTCGTCATCGTCGTCATCATCATCGTCATCGTCATCAGCTTCTACCATTTTTTTTCTTGTCGCTTCCTCATCCAATTGCGTTCGAGTGCCTCACTCCACGTGATGGAAGAATTCGGAATTACCGAGGAGGTTATTAATAGAACATATTTATGTTTACATTGATGGATTACTTCTAGTCTAATATAGTTTGCATATTAGCGAGTAACAATATTAACATCAATTAAGGTGCGAATTATTAGTTTTAAATCATTAATTCCGTTAATTGTGAAAAACATTTAAATTGAAAAATATAAAATGCAATTCAATGCAAAATTATAACAAAGAATAAACAGCGAAAGTTCAAAAATAACGCAAATTAGAATTTTTAAATGTTTTTTATCAAATAATTTATTTTATTTATTTCGTAATTTAATGTTTAATTTTTTTTTTAATTTTAAATTTAACGTCTGCTTCCTAAGGCGGGTTCAAGCCTATTGGTCAGCATCATTTAAATTTAAACATCTAATGGCCAGTCTACAGATTGTTTACATTTCGTTGTCATGGTTGTTGCTTTAAATAGCAATATGGCGCCTAGAATGTTTTTCGGGTCGTCTATTTTTAGACAGACATCGATTTGCACCGGGATTGGTCATTGTAAGCATCACGTGGAACTTATCATCTCTATCAACGCAATCATCATCATCATCGTCATCATCACCCCCAACTCCGGTAATCATAATCATGGCGGACAACATGTTGCGAACGTTATCAGGATGATTTATCTGCATCGTTGGTGGTCTGAATGTTTTGATGAGTGCCCGCTGTGAGTCATGTGCCGTCGTCATCATCATCGTCTTGAACATGACTTCATCACCACCATCATCATCATCGTCATCATCATCATCATCGTCGTCGTCGTCATCATTCCAGCTGACACTTCATCCGGTCTTGGATTCTGCGGATGGATGTTGACCATATTCTCCTGGATACTCGTCATGTTGACATTCCCCTACTCACTCTGCGTCTGCCTCAAGGTTAGTGTCTTGCTTTATTATTATTATTATTATTATTATTATTATTATTATTATTATTATTATTTATCATTATTAATATTATTTATTATTATTAATATTATTTATTATTATTATTGTTATTATTACTATTATTATTAGTAGTAGTAATAGTAGTATTTTATTATTATTATTATTATTATTATTATTATTATTATTATTATTATTATTATTATTATTATTATTATTATTATTATTATTATTATTATTATTATTATTATTATTATTATTAGTATTATTATTATTATTATTATTATTATTATTATTATTATTATTATTATTATTATTATTATTATTATTATTATTATTATTATTATTATTATTAGTTTATTATTATTATGATTATTACTATTATTATTAGTAGTAGTAGTAGTAGTATTATTATTATTATTATTATTATTATTATTATTATTATTATTATTATTATTATTATTATTATTATTATTATTATTATTATTATTATCATTATCATTATTATCATCATCATCATCATCATCATCATTTAACAACAACAACAATGCATTCCTCCTTCCTAAATAGTCGATTACGTTTATTTATTCTTAACAAATGTCCAGCCGACCACGCCCTCTTTTGAATATTTGATGAGCCTAGCCCCGCCCCTAATTACTCTAGCGGAGATTTTAACTACTCCTGACGTTCTTATTTCGGCGAGACTTTTGGCCGGAGGAAGTTTCATAAAAATTGTTTCCCCTGCCAGGGATACATTCCAGGTCATCATCGTCGTCATCGTCATCGTCGTCGTCGTCATCGTCGTCATCGCCATCGTCGTCGTCATCGCCATCGTCGTCGTCGTCATCATCGTCGTCATCGTCGTCGTCATCGCCGTCGTCGTCGTCGTCATCATCGTCGTCATCATCGTCGTCATCGTCATCACCGTCGTCGTCGTCATCATCGTCATCGTCGTCGCCATCATCGTCGTCGTCTTCTTAATCGAAACGACTCGAAATAACTCATGTTACATTAATTATTCTCCTAATTAAGGTTGATTCGTGGTATGCTAACAGTCGTTGCCATGGCGATGTGACGAGACCTCCGGGCTGTGAACACGTGATCGTAAACATTGGACTCTGATTGGTCGGTTCCTTTTTTCCCGATGTAGTTCTCAGTGATTACTATCAACTGGTGACTGATGACGTAGGAGATACGTCATCACCCGAGATGACCATTCAATTCCTGCCTCAAATGATAAGCAGGATGAGGATGATGATGATGGTGATGATGATAATGATTGCGATGACGTCGACGACGACGAAGAAGATGATGATGGTGTTGTTGTAATTGTGATTGTTGGATTGTTGGATTGGAGGAATTGCTGTAGGAACATTCTTGTTGAGCCGTGTACCAACGTTGAGAGGGCCGGTTAATGAGATTAGCTGCCAGCATTAGCAAGGACTCCACTCTCCCTCTTAGGCACTTTATCGACTGCGGCTGACCCCAGACCAATCCTACCCATCTCCGCTCGGGGCCTCCAAAAAGTAAACTGAAGAAAACAAAGAGCTGCGCATCGTTTACGGTTCAGTGGAGACGAAATAAGAGCCCAGACGAGCGTAAGGAGATGTTTGAACGGCGTGAGACCCTCCTCCGTGCATCCAAAGGAGTTGGAAAAGCATTCGAGCGTGGACTTTTCCAGGGAAATTTTTCCGGTCCGCAAATGATGGCCGGAATTCCGCTCGAAGCCGCTGCCTACACGACCCTGATCCGGGTGCCGTAAAAGCGATGACGACGACGATGAGGAGGATTGCAACGGAATTAACTATAGTATATGTAATATTCATGATTTCAAAAAGTCAAGTAAACAAATAAAATAACAATGATAATAATAACGATGATGACGACGATGGTGATGTTGATGGTGATAAGGACGACGACGATGGTCATTGGCGATCCCTGATGTGACCAGTTACAAATGCTGAAGGAACGAGCGCCTAAGATAGACTAATTATGGCAAAATGATTATTTATTCATGACAGAAAATTAGAATATTATTATTAGAAGCGAAGTCGGCGAAGAGTTCGTAGAATCATATTTTTTTTTTGTCACGAGCGAACAAGATTTTCAATATAATAAAAAAAAAAGCAAAGATTGATTTAATGATGTACGCAAATGGCAGCCAATTTGTGGACACTCGAAGTCATTCCGTGATGATGCGTGGATTGAGAATCCAGCTCCTTTCAATTTTCCAAGGATTGAAAATCGATTTCAATCAATTGGAAGTCCACTTTTTCAATCCCGTGTGGCACTAATGTTTGAATTTATCTGAACGTCTAAGTCGACGAAACATGTGCGTTAAATCTTTGAATCTTTATACGTATAATAATTTACTGGTAATTTACGTATAATTATTTACAATTTCAATTGATACAACAACTAGTTCACATCAATCCGCAATAACAACGACATCGATGAAATCAACAACACCAAATAAATACGCGGGTGGAAGCTCGGACAACATTTCTAGTGTTTGTGGAGCTCCAATCAGTTGGAATTCTACGAAGGGAAACAAATATTTCTTCGTGACTAGGATTCAAACAAACGTCGTTAGAGATTTTTTTAAGGAGTCTCAGAGTTCGATTTTTTTTTCGTTTGTATTTTGAAGGAAATTCCTTTTGAAAAACAGCAAAGACGTTTTTTATAAGCTCTTTTGCTTTCGAATCGGCTGGGTTTGCTCAAACTTTTACCGAATGTGTCCTTAAAATCGGGTGACGACCTTTACTAGGATGGTAAAGCACTCCAGTAGAAAGCCACCCATCCTTGTCCAAATGTCCCTCCCTCAATTGACGGCCCTTAGTAGATCGGTGATCGAAAACATTTGCCGAATCTGAGTACAAATGACATTTTAAAACTTGATTCTCGATCACGTCGTCCATTCTAGGAAGAAAAAAAAGCCATCAGTCGAAAGATGGATCCCCTGAATTTAACCCAAGAGTTAAAAACACGTTCGCATAAATTCTGGGAGAATAATTTTTTTAATCTTAATGCAATTCATCACGGCTACGTGAGGCGAAAGCTCCTGAGAAATCTAAAGCGTAAGCCGTCGAGCCCGAGAGAAAAAGGCAAACAATTTCATACGTTCCGTTTCCAACCCAATCCGACCAAATTTGTTTAGAACTCCTTTGTTTCCATCGGGAAACTTCAGCTTCTATTGGCTCTAGGGAGCCGTGTTACATTTATTTTCCAGAATAGAAATCCTAATCAAAACAAAAATGAAAGCGACATTCAATCGCTTCTCATTTGAAGGTCGTTCAAGAATACGAAAGAGCCGTAATATTTCGTCTCGGCAGACTTTTCTCCGGTGGCGCAAAAGGGCCCGGTAAGTAGGTTTTTTTTAAATCTGCATGCTATATTTTATTCATTAATTTGATAAAAGTTTTTTTTTTCTTAAAACGCCTTTAAAAAAAAAGAAAGCCCGTTCAACTGGCTTAACGAATCCGAACTTTTATTTTTTTTTTCAAAATCGTTGCCCTTGGCAACAGGGATGGATAATTGGACGCTGAGATCGTAATAACGGTTTCGTAACAAACTTAGGGAGTCGATATTTGTTCCAAAAAATATTTTCAAAAGAAAATTATCGCATAAAAAGTTTATTCTTGGCATTTATTGCACAAAATATGGCTAATGCAAGCGGGTCTGCGGCATAAAGGGAGGATTAAATAAATTGCAAGGCGGAATGTTTGTTCTTTGCGAAGATTATCAAAACAAACGCCACTGTTTTCCAGGAATATTTTTCGTCCTGCCGTGCATTGAGAGCTACACCAAGGTGGATTTGAGGACTGTTTCCTTTGACGTGCCACCCCAGGAAGTAAGTTTTATGTTTAATTTCATACTTTCCGGCTTTTAAAAGCAACTTTTGCTTTTTATATTATGTTATTTTATGAGAACATATTTATAGAATATTATACATTATCATTATAACTTGATCTTTTTTTAAATGTGGTTTTCTACCTAATAAAATGTTGGGCACGAGATGTGAAAGCACAAGGAATCATTAATCCCATAGTGAATCTATTAAATTCTGCAGCATGGACGCAACCAAACTCAATTCAATCAAGGAAATCTAACAAACAAAATTTAGCAAACTTCCTTTGTGATTGCAGTTCGAATTCTAATCTGATTTTTTCCATTTTCCCCATGATTTATTCCAGTTTCTCATCAGATAGATTGACTTATTGTAGACTGACGCATTTCACATATGATTGGAGAAAGTGTTATAAAGCAAAATAAAATAAGATTTCACCAAAAAAAAATATTCCGATACTTTTTACAATTTATGCCTTTTTATCGTTTTGACCTATAAACCATTTTTGACCGAATTTGGTAACCTAAATGACATCTCTTTATATTTATCATAAAATTTTAAAATTTGAGAAAATATGATTCTATTATAAATCGGACAAGTTCAATTAATCTATAAGTTTACCAGAAATTTTATAATATTTACAATCAACTCGATAGGGGGACCTAACTATCCTCTCTCAAAAAATACACAAGATAAGGAACGCTAATTCGAACAATGCATTTATAATATAAAACAGTTTAACACTTTGATTAATAATTCCAAGAGGATAATTTTAATTATAAGTTAATGCACTTTTACTCAAGGTTTTGACGAAAGACAGCGTCACTGTTTCCGTCGATGCCGTCGTCTACTACAGAGTTAGCAACGCGACGGTCAGCGTGGCAAACGTCGAGAACGCCCACCACTCCACCAGACTTCTCGCCCAAACTACCCTTAGGAACGTCCTTGGAACCAGAAACCTCTCAGAGATACTGTCGGAGAGGGAAAGCATATCCACTTCGATGCAGGTACGTCTCCATTTCTTGCTTTACCACCAGATGACAAGATCCAGAAAATAGCAAAACTCGTACTAACCTATCCGACCCTCCAAAACCAATCTTACCCTAACACCAAAGTCCAGATCTAAACTTCACCCACGACAACAAACTAATCGAATCTAGTAGTCGCAATCAGTTTCCATGACTAATGACCACATAAGGAGACCCTAACACTTCCACCAAAATCAAAGTCCACTTCCCACGACAGATGATGCTGGATGTGGCCACAGAACATTGGGGCATCATGGTGGAGAGAGTCGAAATGTAAGTCGTTCGACATTTTACATAAAACTCCATAGCTAGGATTTCAACTAAATTTATTGTATAACAAAAGTATCATGGTAACAAATTAACACAAACTGAACTGGCTCTCGAGGAACCGATCCTTAGACAAAAAAAAATGAAATGAAAGTAGGAATGGTGATATGAAAAACTTAGTCAGGAGTTCCAAGTAGTGACACTATCAATACCATAAGTAAAATGAAGTTCCGGATCGAGAGATACAAAGGTTGGCGAATGTTTAGAAGCATTTCCTGTGGACAATTGACGGTCCAGACTCGTCGTATTCCTGCTTGCTGATCCACATCTGCTGGAAGGTGGAGAGGGAAGCAAGGATGGAACCTCCGATCCAGACGGAGTATTTGCGCTCCGGTGGGGCAATGATCTTGATCTTCATGGTGGCAGGGGCGAGGGAGGTGATCTCCTTCTGCATCCTGTCGGCAATGCCTGGGAACATGGTGGAGCCGCCGGACAAGACGGTGTTGGCGTACAAGTCCTTCCTGATGTCGACGTCGCACTTCATGATGCTGTTGTAGGTGGTCTCGTGGATTCCGCAAGATTCCATGCCCAAGAAGCTTGGCTGGAACAGGGCCTCGGGGCAACGGAAACGCTCGTTTCCGATGGTGATGACCTGACCGTCGGGAAGCTCGTAGCTCTTCTCGAGGGAGGAAGAGGCAGCAGCAGTTGCCATTTCCTGTTCGAAGTCAAGAGCAACGTAGCAGAGCTTCTCCTTGATGTCTCTGACGATTTCTCTCTCGGCAGTGGTGGTGAAGCTGTAACCACGTTCGGTGAGGATCTTCATGAGGTAATCGGTGAGATCTCTGCCGGCCAAATCCAGACGGAGGATGGCGTGGGGCAGGGCATAACCCTCATAGATGGGGACGGTGTGGGTGACACCATCACCGGAGTCGAGCACGATACCGGTGGTCCTACCTGATGCATACAGGGACAGGACAGCCTGGATGGCTACGTACATGGCTGGGGAGTTGAAGGTCTCGAACATGATCTGGAAATAGAAATGATTTAAACGTTATCACAAGTCTAAAGGATTATGAGGAAAGCAAATTCGAGTTAATTGATGGAACGATTCCCACCTGAGTCATCTTCTCCCTGTTAGCTTTGGGGTTGAGGGGGGCCTCAGTCAAGAGGACTGGGTGCTCCTCGGGGGCAACACGCAACTCGTTGTAGAAGGTGTGATGCCAGATCTTCTCCATATCGTCCCAGTTGGTGACGATACCGTGCTCAATTGGGTACTTGAGGGTCAGGATACCTCTCTTGCTCTGAGCCTCATCACCGACGTAGCTGTCCTTCTGTCCCATACCGACCATCACACCCTAAAGGAAAAATCATCTTATGAGGACTTTCCGAAAATGTTCGACTTTCACACCTAGACTTTCGCAATTTGCTAATGAGCTACCATAAAGGCGAGTTAATAGCGACCTAACAGTGTCGTAAGGCTAGGCCATTTTGAGACCTAAACAAGCAATTTCTTTTAACCGCTTGTCTGAAATTATAAGCGGCAAAATGTACTGAACGCCTTACCTGATGTCTTGGACGTCCGACAATAGAGGGGAACACGGCCCTCGGGGCGTCGTCTCCGGCGAAACCGGCCTTGCACATTCCGGAACCGTTGTCAATGACCAGGGCGGCAACATCGTCTTCCATTTCGTCAGTTGTTAGAATTCGAGACACAAAAATCCGAACGAAAAGCACTCAGCTACCGAAGAGGTTACGAGGGAATATTCACTCCCTGTCCTTTTTATACAATGGAGCGACACACTACACGTAGGACTCAGTCTAACGACCTCCATATATGGTCACGTCGAATCCTATTGGTCGACCCGTCGCAGCTTGGTCCTGATTAATTATTCATGAGTCGCGTTGTCCGTCTGCGTGTTGCTCTCTCTCCTTGCCCGCTCTCTCTCTCTCCTATCTCCTATGGCGTGCTTTGGCGCGATTCCTTTCAAACGCATGTGCGCAAGTCCAAGGTTCGACAGGAACTTGTAGCGTAATTTTATAAATATTTTCAAGTATTTATTAATATATTTTCACAGGTGCCCTCCATTAATCTATTAATAACCTCGAAGCTGACTAAGTGTTTGTTGTTGTTGTTGTTATTGTTGAGACGTGAAATTTCAATAATTTTTTCACGTCTGGAAACGAATCGATTGCGCAATTTTGTCATCGTGTGAGGTAGTTACTCATGGCGATGATTAATAATGTAATGTCGACTCTTCCAACAGCTAAGCAGCTAACCCTCACTCCAGTTGACTCTCACTCTCTCTCTCTCTCTCCGGTTTTCCACCACAACTCCGTTTATGGCAAAGCTGAGCGTGCTATCCACAGAAGCGGAACGGTGGCCCTAATTCTCAATTATTTGATGACTAAGCGCTCCTTGTCTTGCCTTAAGGCTCGATTGTCGAGTGCTTTTTGGTTGAAAAGGTTCAACCAAAATTGAATAACAATCCAAATTCTTGAAACTTACATTCAGCATATTTTACACG
Organism: Hirudinaria manillensis; assembly: GCA_034509925.1. NCBI lineage: Eukaryota > Metazoa > Annelida > Clitellata > Hirudinida > Hirudinidae > Hirudinaria > Hirudinaria manillensis. The sequence continues at coordinate 7,647,044 of CM067536.1, forward strand.
TCGAACAAATTTCTCCTAATTTTGAACGCAGGTGCAGAGAATTGAATTCCAAGTATTAAGTCAATTTTTAAAATGCTTCAAAGTGGATCGTTATCGTTTCCAATTATAAACCGTGAAAGTTTTTAGTAATTAGTTCGAGTGGTCAAATTGGCTTAAATTGGTTCTTCCGAAACTAGAGAGCCATTTCTAGTTGGCAATAAGAATACATAATTAATCACCACATTTGAAGTGACCTGAATGCCATACGATCACAGAATGACCGAAATAAGTAATACTTTGCAAAGCTGCACGCTGGATTGAACCGGTCAGGTAAGATTTAAATTATTTGGCATAATTATATTAATTACCATATTTATGTCAACGGTAGTACAAATTTATCACGTACATTTTTCACAAAGAACGACATCTAAATCGGCCACTGCATCTCACGTGACCACGCACGCTCGACTCTCATTGGTCGGTTCGAACGCGCGAGCTACTAGCTGTCCGATTTAGTAGACATTTCCTTATATGGATCGAAAAAGTAGTTGTAGCTTGTTGCTATATTCATCTAGTTATCGCAAAGTGCTCGAATATTCACTAACAAAGCAAATAATAAATAACTTAATGACACCCCCTTTCATGGCTGCGACTTAAGATCTATCATTGTTGACTGACTGTTGATCTGACTCATTTCTGCTTCTTTTACGATTAATATGAGCGCTTAATTTTTATTTCATTCATTTATACACAGTAATTCATGATAAAGCCCTACGGACGGGCTATAGGTTAAGTTATAGCCATTTGACCCAGAATTCTCAAAGCTGGCATCAATGCAAACCCATTACCATCTGCCATGATGACGAGTGACCACCGCAAAGATCGATTCCTAGAGAACCACTCCGGTCTACCTAAGGATCACCACGTAACAAAAAACGAACAAAGGAAAGCAATTCAAGGCGGAAATTAGTCTGGATAATTTATTAAGACATGTTGAAGAGACAGCTATGCTATTCCATCACAGGATGTCTACAATGACTATTAGCACAAACGGCAAATACAAACAACGGGGGTACTTTTCAATGTATAAAAAAATGGAGAAACGAATGTTATTTGAAGGCTTAGAAGCATTTCCTGTGGACAATTGATGGTCCAGACTCGTCGTATTCCTGCTTGCTGATCCACATCTGCTGGAAGGTGGAGAGGGAAGCAAGGATGGAACCTCCGATCCAGACGGAGTATTTGCGCTCCGGTGGGGCAATGATCTTGATCTTCATGGTGGCAGGGGCGAGGGAGGTGATCTCCTTCTGCATCCTGTCGGCAATGCCGGGGAACATGGTGGAGCCGCCGGACAAGACTGTGTTGGCGTACAAGTCCTTCCTGATGTCGACGTCGCACTTCATGATGCTGTTGTAGGTGGTCTCGTGGATTCCGCAGGATTCCATACCCAAGAAACTTGGCTGGAACAGGGCCTCGGGGCAACGGAAACGCTCGTTTCCGATGGTGATGACCTGACCGTCGGGAAGCTCGTAGCTCTTCTCGAGGGAGGAAGAGGCAGCAGCAGTTGCCATTTCCTGTTCGAAGTCAAGAGCGACGTAGCAGAGCTTCTCCTTGATGTCTCTGACGATTTCTCTCTCGGCAGTGGTGGTGAAGCTGTAACCACGTTCGGTGAGGATCTTCATGAGGTAATCGGTGAGATCTCTGCCGGCCAAATCCAGACGGAGGATGGCGTGGGGCAGGGCATAACCCTCATAGATGGGGACGGTGTGGGTGACACCATCACCAGAGTCGAGCACGATACCGGTGGTCCTACCTGATGCATACAGGGACAGGACAGCCTGGATGGCGACGTACATGGCTGGGGAGTTGAAGGTCTCGAACATGATCTAGAAATAGTAAGGATTTAGACGTTAGCACAAGTCTGTTATGAGGAAAGCAAATTCAAGTCAATTGATTGAACGATTCCTACCTGAGTCATCTTCTCCCTGTTAGCCTTGGGGTTGAGGGGGGCCTCAGTCAAGAGGACTGGGTGCTCCTCGGGGGCAACACGCAACTCGTTGTAGAAGGTGTGATGCCAGATCTTCTCCATATCGTCCCAGTTGGTGACGATACCGTGCTCAATTGGGTACTTGAGGGTCAGGATACCTCTCTTGCTCTGAGCCTCATCACCGACGTAGCTGTCCTTCTGTCCCATACCGACCATCACACCCTGATGTCTTGGGCGTCCGACGATCGAAGGGAAAACGGCCCTCGGAGCGTCGTCTCCGGCGAAACCGGCCTTGCACATACCGGATCCGTTGTCGATGACCAGGGCGGCAACATCGTCTTCCATGTCGAGTAGATGAGAGAGTAGCAAGATACGATAGGAAAAAAAAGAACTGTAAGACTCTAGGTGAGCTTGTGTCTCTCGTCCGTGCTGTCTTCTTTTATAGTCTCTCGGCGTCCTGTATGGTGGGCCGCAACAAAGCCGGGCTCGTTGCTCGTGCGTCACATCGCGAAAGCTTACCATATATGGCTTCGCGCAGAAGAAGACATTGAAATAAAGCAGAGACGTGGGGATTTAATGTGTCCAATTCGATGTAATTTCTAAATTCAAATGTGTGGAGCTTTGTTTCTTGGAATCTCAGATAGTCAAGGATCTGTGTACGGAGTTGCATTGAGCGCTAGATGAATGAATGAATGTTCGTGTTCAATTTGTGCAGCTCGATCGCTTATCGATAGGTGGATCGAAGTATCGTGATAAATCCTTATCACGTTGCAGCGTGTCGTGGAGTGACATTTCAGAAAAATTGCAAAAAATCAAATCTGAATTAAAATTGATATTATTGACAAAACCATTTCAGTAATAGCTTAGTAATAGTCTGTTATTTAGGATATGTTGTTATTCCAGTAGGATTTTTAATTAACTTTCTCTTAAAAATCAAACTTAATCATCAGATAATTAGCCATGTAATTAGTGGCCGATTAGTCGTTCAAAGTCTCCGGCAGTCTTGAACAGTTAACAAGGTTGATTGAAGTGAATTTAAAATATTTTGAAGCGAGAGTTTAGCTTTATTAGATTAACTCTGAGATTCTAAAAGCTGAGCTGCCTTAAATGGGAATTATCAGAGCGCCTTCTGTTTACCAAGATATTCGGGTATACTAGTAACTATAGTAACTAGGAGTACCAAGGCTTGGATTACTTTTTGTTTGTCAATAAACAAACTTTCTTATCAACGAATATTCCTAAGAGAGACACATATTTATCTCAGTCCTAGCCATTACAAGTAATAAAATATTTTCTGAAGATGTTATTTCAGAAAAATGAGACTTTCTTTTACTGTTTTTCCTTCTTTGTTCCGCCCATGATTTGATCTCGAAACTTTACATGTCGCTTCAATTCAGAAGCCATGGTTTCTGATCTGATGGTTTCTACTCAAGAAATAATTTGTATGGAAAGCAATTTTTGGGGCTAAAACATTGATGTGTATTTTGAATATAACACGGTCAATTTAAAAGGAAGTCTACTTTTAAGGGGACTTTCTAAAACCTCTACTTCCTATGTCGAACGATGGAAGACTACTTCCTAATGTGGCCAACTCATTTTTATCAGTCACTTTGGTCCTAAAAAATTCTGCACCAATTATTGTCGTTAAATAACATCCAAATAGCAATAGAACTTTCATACCAAGTGTTGGTAACTCGTGAATAATAATAATAATAACAATTATTATTGTTTATTATAAATCACTGAGTAATTGATAATAATTGCAACAATTACAGAAAAGATGTCCGACTTCCGGTACAGCTGCAGAGAGCCATGGCGGCAGAAGCGGAGGCGACAAGAGAAGCTAGAGCGAAGGTAATTTTTCGGGAAATCCGGATCCCAATTTTCCACCTGCATCCGTCAGGTTTCGGGCTTTTTTTTGTATTTGAATGCAATCGGTCCAGGTGCAGGTGTGGGAAAGGATTTTGTGTCTAAGTTGAGTAATGCCTGAATATTCGTGGTGGAATCAGGAAGAGATCCAAATCTTAGCAGACGTTTTTTTGTGTGTAAATCTTGAACGAAACAAAATACATGCGTCATCAGTCGTCACCTTTGATTTTGTTGTTGTCGTCGTCGTGGTAGTTGTGGTGGTCGTGAGAAATTATGAGTCAAAAGGAAAATAGGAAGCTAATCTCATCAGGAAGTTCGATTAACTACATTTGTAGTTAGTCTTCAAAGTCCAGATTCTGCCCTTCCCCTCTGAAGATGATGACGACGACGATGATGATGACTTTGGTGATGACGATGTAACGCATGACATCGAGTCATTTTTGACTAGTTTCGATATTCTGACAATTCTTAGCTTCGACTGGCTAGCCGCCAGGGAGTAGCTAACGAAGAAAGCTCAAAGTGTTTGTATGTGTGTGTGTTTATGTTGGGTGTGGGCAAACAGCGCTGAGTCACAGTGTTGGGAGTCCTAAGTTTGAGAATTCGTCAAATATCCTTCTCATAGTTAAAATTTATGAATAATAATTACGTTAAGTAATTAGTCAGTAGGATGTTAATGAATAATAGTGATTTAATAATAATAGTGGATTGTGAATAACGGATGATTTTTGATTGAGTGATGGATTTTTTTACTGATTAACAGGTTTTTTTTCTAACAAATAATTGTAAATTAATATATTAATTATGCCTTATAAATGATTTTCCTTCTACATTTCTTCCTTTGAGCACGTAGCAAATAATTCCCCGAGGTCATTTCTTTGATGGAAGTCCGTCGGTCGTGATAACGATGTTGATTTATTATGGTGAACTCTGACCCGCCCTCATTCTTCTAATGAATATGCATGAGCAATTGATAGGGGCTTGCAATTAACGCCGAATAATGTCAGGCCATCCAGCCATAAGTAGGTGAGCATGGATTGTATTCAAGAAGGATGAAGGGAAATTAGGTGTACCAAGTACAGCCGGATGTGGGTGTGTTTCTATGTACTCCTGTGTGCTTCTCTATACGTCTGAGTATCTCTGTGTATGTTCTTTATGCGACAACAGTGACTCATTCAAATTCCCTCCTACGACTGCCATAACTCTTTTTGTCCAAAAGATTTGATTTCTTGATGAGTTTTTTATTTATCACAGTTTATCACAGTTTAAATCACTGGTCAGTCTCAGTGAAATGAAGAATTACTTGCAAATTATTTATAAAATGTTTTTTTTGTTTGTTTTGTTTGTTTTATTATTAACAAATCATATCTTTAACTGATTATTTAACTTTTTGGAGGATGATAATCGTGATTACCAGGCTGAGATGATGTCCACTGAGATATCAAATAAAATAAATATGATATAATATATGATAATATGATATGATATATGATAATATGATAAATATGATAACATAACACATCAGTCAATGTAGGATCTCCTCCTATAGGTTCATCTTAATATAAATTTAATGGAAGCCCAAATTTTTTCTTTTATTACATGAATGAATGTTTATTGAAGTATTTTCTAACTTTGGATTTAAAATTTTTTAAATATAAACACAACATAAATTATGGAAAATTATGGAAATTATTACAAATCAATTGGTTACATCCGCTAATGTAACATTATCCTCCATTAGTTTGGACCGCTTGAACCTAAGTTTCAAATTATTGAAAAGGATGTAGAGGTAATTGAACTTTGACCTCACCTTTGACATGCACCGAAATGACTCCATTGTGCATAAATTACTTAATTGCTAAGGCTGGCAGTCATTTAGGACTACTGTTGGATTGTATCGATAATAACGTGTGTGGCAATCTAACCTTACTCATTAATATTTATATATTAATATTGTAAATAGGTCATAATTTATCATTATCAGCATCATCATCGTAATAAAGTGATAACATTCTCATTATGCTTTATTTTCATTTAAATTACATATTATTTGTAAACCTAAATGCATGGTTCTTTTCCTGTATATCTTGTATATCCTGTAGATCATGTATATCTTGTTTATGTTGTTTATGTTGTTTATCTTGTATATCTTGTATATCTTGTATATCCTGTATATCTTTTATACACTGTATATCTTGTATATCTTGTATATCTTATATATCCTGTATATCATGTATATCTTGTATATCTTGTATATCCTGTATATCATGTATATCCTGTTTTGCCTGGTACTTCTATGTAGTGCATTAAAGGATATAAAACTCTTCAAAGATTTAAATGCTTTGCAAAATACTAAAAATGACAGGCATTGTTATAAAGTTATAAATACCTTTTATATGAAATTTAGAAATTAAGTAACTAAAAGTAAATTCACAATAGTTACAATTTGTAATTAATAAAAATAAATAAATAAATCGAAGACTAATTATCTGGATAGTCTTGCTGGAGAATTAGCAAACTAAGGGCCCCCTAATCCACCCGTGCGCGGTCTAACTTTGTAGGTCATTGCTGCCGAAGGCGAGAACAAGGCTGCCAGGGCACTGAAAGAGGCCTCTGACATCATCAACGAGTCCTCGTCAGCCCTCCAACTGCGCTACCTCCAAACCCTGAACACCATATCGGCCGAGAAGAATTCGACCATCATCTTCCCTATGCCCATAGAATTCCTCACCCACTTCATTAAGCAATGATAGACTCGAATAGCTACTACGACTTCACCATTCTTTGGAGTCAACATTTCAGTCGATCAATAACCAATCAGTCAATCAATCAATCAATCAATCAATCAATCAATCAATCAATCAATCAATCAATCAATCAATCAATCAATCAATCAATCAATCAATCAATCAATCAATCAATCAATCAATGAATCAATCAATCAATCAATCAATCAATCAATCAGACGATCGATAACCGTAACGTAAAGAAATCACGGCATCGGTTTTCCCCACCTCATCGTGTGTTTCAATCAGGCCTTTCAACCCATTATTTCCACTTAATGATGTCAATCGTTGGTTTGCAATCTGAGGGGCTGAGATTGCAACGGGTTTATCCTGTTGAGATACAAAACCATGAAACATACAAACAATTGTTTTCTCTCGTCCGAAGTCTTTTAATTGTTTCTTGATTTCTCAATTGGATATTCATCGTCACGTGGTATAGACATTCGAGTGACGTCACCATGTCTGTCTGTTATCCTGAGCTGTCGTTTTAGATACTTTTTACCAAGGGGATTTTGAACCTGAACTTGATTGACCCGGAATTATTTCGTCAGAATTATCGACTTATATTTCAAAATTATGAAAAACAAAAAGTTATAAATATCTAAAATCAGGGATCATTAATTCTCCTGGCCGTACCATCCCCTTGAATGGCTTTTGGATGCTTTCATTCCATTCCGTCTGTTTGTCACAACTTGGCCACTCAATTTCGAATTTAGTGCTTCGACGCGTTTAGCGCTACATAAAGTCGTCCGTTAGAGTCGTTGAGAATTAATTTTGAAAATCTTTTTCTTAGAAACTGAACTTTAAAAAAAAAATCGATCGTTTATTTTTTTAATATTTGCAATTTGTGCTTCATTCAAAGCCTCCTTTCGTACTGTTGGCTTGGATGTTGAAGAAATGACAAGCAAAGACCACCTCACAGACGGGGGTCTTTGGTACCAAACTTGCCCATACCCAACCATAAGCCCACCCTCAACCCTACCCAGATCCTATTCTAACCTTACTCAGACCCTGCCACAATTCCATCCTACCTCATGACCCTGGAAATTATGTAAATCGGGCAAAATTTGCGTCTACGAGTTGGCTTTGCTTCTCCAGGTACCGTTGGCTTCGTAGCTACGTAATCATCGTCGTCACGAAAGATGGCGTTGATGTCGTCGGAAGAGGAAGCGCTATAAAATTACTTTAATGTTTCATTACTTATTGAGGTTTTAAAGGTTTTAATGGAGTGAAAGACATTCGTTCGATCGATTTATTACAATTTATTACAATTGAGATTACGTTGCAGAGTTTGACATTGCCTAGTCTTTAGTCTGGCCGTGAGTTGCTTACGTAAGTTGGGAAAAATATTTTTGCATTCATTTCCTGTTGATTGATTAACAATTGTTAGGCAAAATATTTTTGTTAATTCTGTTTTAAATGGTGTATTTTAAATTGCAGCTGAAATTATTCCAATAAATTATTTTGTTGTTTTAAAATGTTTTAAAGAATTTTATTTAAAATTAAAATCGAGTGATATTCAATTGCAAACGAATCAAAAATAAGTGGAATATAAAAATTATTTCCAATTCTGGATTACGAATCCACAGACATATACATGTAAATCGAGCGTCGGATTGACTGGAGTCTTTCTTTTTACTAAGTTAACTTTTAGTTTCAGAAGTTTGGTGAAAGTTCAGAACGTGCGTCTTGTAAAAATTAAAAATATTAATATAAATAAAATAAAAGTACAACAAGAGGGTGGAAAACAAGCATCTGTTTGCGACTCCATCTTCGTAAGCATGTCTCCGCTCCAAGCATTGAGTACAAACGACATCATCAACGACCGTGCATTAAAAACGAATAATTCGATTTTGAAGTCAGGAGTGAACGTGAATCTGATGTAATGCGTTGTTTTGGGTGATGTTACGATTGGTGAAGCCTTGATTCTTCAAGTGATCATCAAGCAACGTGTCAGACGAGTCTGAAATTTCACCAGTCCAGGTCCTTCTTGGCCAGTCTCGGACTATTCTCTGAGTAGAACTGTGAGTACCATCTTCTGTGTCTGCCGACCAAAGCGTCTTCCTTTGACTTGAGTAGTAGAGGCTTCGATATGTACTGCTTGTTGTTCCAAATCATGATGTCTCTCTCGACCTGGAAATAACAGCCACGTGGAAATCCAAGACATTTATTGAGAGGAAATTGGCAATTGACATCCAGTCCATTCCTAACATTTCTAACTATCTTCCCTATATACACACAACTCCTGGTCAGTGGTCCCCAGAAAGTTGTGTAAACTTTAAACAGACTCACACACCCACCTACCCACCCAAACACACACACACGCACCTAATGTAACTTGCCATTTACGTACGGACATGCAAATAAACGAATGGTAGTTAGCATATCTAGGTCAGTAGCCTAACCAGGATTTTAAAATAGGTCAAGGGATGGAAGGAAGAATTTTCACATATAGCTTTAGACCTGACCTTTAATCTGCCTAACCCCCATCCAAAGAGGAAAAAGAAATCAATCACTCAAAGGGTATACTGAGTTAGGGGCACGGTCCCTGGTTACGCTACATGATCTGAGTCATACCCCAGTCATACCCCAGTCCAGCCCTAGAAACAGACCATCAGAGCTTCGCCGAAGAGGAAGAATTTTGCCACGATCGTTGGGCATCTTTTGTTGATGTACACGTGGTGGACCACGCGTTGGACCAGCGGCTCGATGGGTGTCAGTGTCTGGATGAAAATGCCTTTCCCGAACAGTGGACTCTCGAAATGGAGATGGACCAGACCAGGGCCGATCTGAAAGTTTCGACGGTGTTTTTTGTATAAATGTTTTGTATATATTTATTAAAAATTTTACATTAATAACGAAATTTATAATAACAGCTCATCGCTCCCAAAAATAACAAATAAATGAATTTATTATTATTAATAATAAATTAGTTAATTAATTAAATTAATAAATAATAATAATAATAATAATAAATATTACTAAATAAATTAGTTAAATAAATAAAAAACCAATATTAAACACTTTCGAGACCTGCAGAGCCGTGACGCTCAGATCCAGAATGGAAAAGTGCTTGCCGAAGAGTACGATGCGATGGACGAGATCCAGTTGTCCGACGTGCTTCTTGTCGGGGTCGGGGTTCTGTGCCCAGCTGCCCACCCAGTCGTGTCGGGCGAAACTCCACCACTTGGTCTGCATTCGACTGAGGTCAATGCCGGCCGTCATTATCGGTCCATGAACCTGCTTCAGGTGTGCCACGTCAGCTCCGTTTTCCGGAATTTCCTGCCGGTGGGAAAAGGAAAGCTGGATTTCAGTGACAGGCAAATGACGATTCCTAGGACGGAATCTTTAGTATCCTATCCTATTCAGACCCAGATCCTACCCAGATACTACCTTCAAATGTAGCTTTACATTCCATCAAGATACGCAAGACAATCAAAAGATCGATTAAATACAAAATACAAATGCTAATACAAACACAGATACAAACACAGATCCAAGTATGAATACAGATTATTAATAAATACAAAATATCACCTCAATGTGAGCGTTGATGATATGCTCGCTTCTCCCGCAATACTTCCAAACGTCCTTCATGACCTCTTCGATGTCAGGGGGCTCCCACAGGGGATCGCAGCCCTCGGCGTGGAACCAGATGAAGAGGAAGCCATTCTTCTCCTGGCTACAGTACGAGTTGACCCTGGCAGATTCCGGAACTGGAATTGGGGAAGGAAGGATGGTAGGAAGAAAAGATGGCGATTCATTCGGACATGACACGAATATGACACACTGCGTCTTGAATGCAAATCTTACAGACTTGATACACGTTTGTTTGTCAA
>CM067536.1:7662500-7665000 GCA_034509925.1 Hirudinaria manillensis
CATAATATATAATGTGTGTATATTATATTATGATTTATATATTAATTACTTGGTAATTACTTGTTAATTACTTGTTAATTACGTGAAACTATTTCGTTATTTCTGTCTGGACTGTGATGTTGTGTTGTAGTCACCATTATGAATGATAACATACATATTACATATCAATGTAATATTTTATGATATCATCATCGTCATTATCTTAATCATCATCATCATCATAATCGTCATCATCATAATCATCATTATCATCTTCATCAACATCATCATCATCATCATCATCATCTTCATCATCATCATCATCGTCACCATCATCGTCACCATCATCGTCACCATCATCGTCACCATCATAATCATCATTATCATCTTCATCAACATCATCAACATCATCATCATCATCTTCATCATCATCATCATCGTCACCATCATCGTCACCATCATAATCATCATTATCATCTTCATCAACATCATCAACATCATCATCATCATCTTCATCATCATCATCATCGTCACCATCATATGAGTAGAAATCGATGAAGGTAAATGAAGCATTGAGGGGCAGTATGGATATAAATAGCTCCTGTTGGAGTCAAAATTTTGATTAAAATCAATAAACAAAAAACTAAAAATATGAAAATAAATGAGATGTTTAACGTTGACGTGCCAACTGAATGAATGAACAGTAAAATAGTTGTTCTTGTTGCTGTTATTGTTGTTGTAGAACAGCTACTACCACCACTACCACCACCACCACCACCACCACCACCACAACAACAACAACAAAATTCCACCAACCGAGACAACTGACGCTTCTGGCGTCTCCCGGCTTCAAATCTCTCGACTCCAGGACTGCAAACCATCCGTTTGGAAATACCGGTGGAATGTCCCCGGTCTTTCTTCTCTTCCTGACGGCCGCGACCAGAGCGTCCTTCTTGGCACAGCCGCCGGAGCTGTCGTTGAGGTCGCTGCTGCCGATCTCGCTGTGGTAGCCGACGTCGCCGAGCAGTCTGACTCTGTTGATCGGCTCCAGGAAAAAGATTTTGATGCGTCGGATGGCGAAGACGGCGAAGACCAGGGAGACGCTCCAGAGGACGAAGTCGAGGAGTCTGCTCCAGTGAAGCGACAGTAGGAAAGCGGTGGGGTTGCCGAGCGCCCGGACGAGCCAGGAGTCGAACCCGAAAGCCGACGACGTCCACTTCACGAGCGACAAGAAGCCGGACTTGGAAATCTCGTAGGCCGGCTCGACCACCAACTCCATCAGGTAGGCCTGTCCGGACTCGGCTTGGGAAACGAGGATGATGAAGAGTAGGAGAGGAAGGGCGCCAAGTGAGCAGATGACTTTGGTCGCCATCGTCGATGACGTCATTAAGAAGTTATACTCGTTCTGTTGCCAGCGATGATCTGCAAATAGTTGTAAAAGCAGTTAACAAATTCTTTTCGTTTCAATGAACTTTTATCAATGGATTCCATAAATATGTGACCTAATTCTGAATTGTTAGAAAAATAAAATAAGAGTTTAAATAATGACATTAATGACAAGAACGTCAACGGCTGATATTGCTATTGATGATGATTATTATTTTTATTTTATTATTATGATTATTATTCTGATTACAATGATGACGATTAATATTATTATTATTACTAATGTTGTTGTTATTATTATTATTATTACTAATATTATTATTATTATTATTATTATTATTATTATTATTATTATTATTATTATTATTATTATTATTATTATTATTATTATTATTATTATTATTATTTATTAATCAGACTGATTCAAGAGAAGCAAACTGCTTTCATGTCGAGTGGCGATAAGAAATTATGGGACCACGTGACATTTCAGTGATGGAGTGCATCGGTTGTCATGGAGACGGATCATCCCAGCAACAAGCTTATTATTGTTATAATAATAATAATAATAATAATAATAATAATAATAATAATAATAATAATAATAATAATAATAATAATAATAATAATAATTGCATTAATTATTATTATTATTATTATTATTCGTTGAATTTTTTGGTAATTATGAATATTTAGGTGCAAAAATGTCTCTACTTTTAAATCTTTGGTCGTTAAAATATCACAGCATCGAAGCAATATCGTCTCGTTTATTAAGCAATCAACAACTTAACGGTTGTTAAGGAAAATTAAGAAATAATTAATATTTCAATTAAAATACGATTTTTAACAATTCTAACATAACTACGGTCAAATGATTGCAATTATGAATAATTATACAATAATAAAATAATAATTTTTGTTTCTAAATAGTAACAAATGTTGTAAAATGTTGAAAAGACTGTTGAAATGCATTCGTAAGAGACTACTTACAAATAGTGTTTTTGTGACGACATTAATGGCAATTAAATTATTAATTAATAATAATAATAATTAATTAAATTTGTAATTACTTTGTAATCAAAACATTCATGAAAATTCTCCTACGCTCAGGCCGCTCGGCCTACATATCAGATTAACA
>CM067536.1:7670000-7742500 GCA_034509925.1 Hirudinaria manillensis
TGTCTCTCTGGTTGCTAACAGGATTACCTCCCGCATCATTCAAATCGGGAATCGTCACATTCATTCCGAAGAATAAAGAGGCCTCGACTCCGAGCGACTATCGACCTATCACTGTAGGTCCGATTATGGCGCGTCTCTTCCATCGTATCCTTGGAGGTAGAATGTTGGGGAATTGGCCCCTGTCATGGAGACAAAAAGCTTTCTGTCCGGGGGATGGCATTGCACAAAATCTCTTTCTCATCAAATCAATAATTCAAAAAAAGAAAGAACAAATCCAAAAACTTAACCTGACATTTGTCGACGTCACCAAAGCTTTCGACTCAGTATCCCATAAATCTATCCTCAGGGCTGCTGCCAGACTCGGCACTCCACCTCTCCTCTTAAACTACCTGGCGGAGCTGTACAAAGAAAGTGAGGTTCACTTTAAAGCAGAGGGAGTACTTAGTAGAGGGGTACAGGTGAAAAGAGGAGTTCGTCAAGGAGACCCGATGTCCCCCCACTTATTCAATGCGGTCATGGATATGATAACCAGCGAACTGGACCAATCAATTGGTGTCACGGCTGGCAGAAATTCAGCGATCAGATGCAATTATATTGCATTCGCTGATGATCTGGTAATGATGTCAACAACTGACATCGGAATGAAGAAGTTGATGGAGCAACTTGAAACGGCAATGGGCAGCGCAGGACTTAAAATCAATCCAAACAAGTGCGCCACACTCCGAACCGAAACTCATTGCAAGGAAAAACGCTGGATAGTCAATCCTACACCCTACATTAAATTTCAATCACAGGATATCAAAGCAATAGACGTCTCAGAGACCTACAAATACCTGGGGATACAGATTGGAGTTCGAAAGCAGCCAGTGTCGATCGGTTATGAAATTCAAAAGTCTCTCAACTCCATTTCAAAAGCACCAATTAAGCCGTGCCAACGCCTATATATTCTAAAAGTCCATCTGATACCAAGCCTCGTTCACAAACTTACCTTTGGCGAGGTCAACCTCGGTTCTCTGAGTTCCTCAGATACCGCGATTAGGAAAGCAACAAGGCATTGGCTTCATCTTCCAAAGGATGTCCCAAAGCCATTTTACCATGCTCCCGTCAAATCCGGTGGTCTGGGAATTCTCCCACTTAAACAATGGGTTCCCCGGCTCAGAATAAATAGATTGACAGAGATCTTCTCTGAGACAGGTAGTCGTAAAGATGAATTCCTGTTGGATGTTCTTAGGAACAACACCCTGATCATGAGAGAATTCCGGAAATTTGGAACGTCGGAGGCAAAACAATCAAAACCAGATTGGAAAGTGGCGGCATCAGAGAGCCTATACAAAACAGTGGACGGTTATGGATTAAGATCATTCACCAGAGGAATTGGAATGAGTGATTGGATTTCAGCAGCGGTCCCAAGAATTTCATCTGGCCAATATATCAAATGCATAAAGGTCCGAGCGGCTGCCCTTCACTGCAGACTCCGAGCGTCAAGATGGAATCCTCTGGCTTCAAGGAGATGCGGTGAGGGCTGCAATTCTTTCGAATCGCTGGGCCACATGATCCAGAGATGCCCGAGAACTGATGGCCCAAGACATGAAAGACACAACGCTGTCGTTAGGGAATTAGAACGGGAACTACGAAAAAAGGGCTATACTACGGTAACAGAGCCCCGTATTCCCACAGAAAAGGGACTCAAGATTCCTGATCTGTGTGCCTGGAGAGGTGACCTCTACATAGTGACTGATGTTGCCGTGACATCCGATGATTATGATTTAGACAAGTGTCATGAGAGCAAGGTTTCAAAGTACGACCTTAAAGATGTTCATGATTGGATGTTGAGGAATGCCCCAGGCGGCGTCCAAAGAATGCTTCCGAAGGTTGGCGCCTGCGTTTGCAACTGGAGAGGAGTCATGAGTGCAGAATCATACAGATTCTGGAGAGAGTGCGGCGCTTCGAAGACGAGTTTAATGTACGTTGTGCTCTCGGTCCTCAGCCACAGCTACAAAATCTGGAGGGCTCACAGGTGCCCACTTCCGAGGGCAATCGCACTTTCTCGGACTGCGAATTCTCAATGACATTGGCAGTTGACGTTACTCGGCGCGTTCGATCGTGATTTCACCTTCTGACCGAATGTCCAGGGTGATCTCGGGCCCTAGTGCGGACACTAAACTTTGGAGAGGCCGTCGGAATATTGTTGTTTGTGTTTTGGGTGTGAGGCCGAGAAAATAAATAAAAAAAAAAAAAATAATAATAATATTAATAATAATAATAATAATAATAATAATAATAATAATAATAATAATAATAATAATAATAATAATAATAATAATAATAATAATAATAATAATAATAATAATAATAATAATAATAATAATAATAATAATAATAATAATAATATTTTTAAACGATAATTAATTTTATTTGGGCTTGATGTGTTGTGACTGCCTGTGATCCCTTGTTGGGATCTGGGGTCACTGTTTTCCGGCGGAGGCCGTGATTGTGAATAAACGAATAATAATAATAATAATTTGTGGGTGTTGACCCGCTGGGAATTCCAGAGAATTGATTTTATTTTGTGACTCACGTCACGTAGGCTAGAGTCAAGAATGGGCTACAAAATATTCTATTCATAATTTATCTTCGATAATTCTTTTGCTAAGAATAGTAATATTATTATTATTATTATTGGCATTATTATTATTATTATTATTATTATTATTATTATTATTATTATTATTATTATTATTATTATTATTATTATTATTATTATTGTTGTGCTGTTAACTATTTCCGCTAACCTTGTTGTTGTTGATGCTGACGAAACACAAAATGTGGACCAAAATATGAAAACCACACGATTGCAGAATACCCTATTCAACCTTTAGCTACAAAAACTTTTATACAAACATTCTTTAGGAGGGAAAATGTAACCTAAACCCTTACCCTACTCAATCGCACCTTGATCCCGTGTTGACCCCTGCCCTGGCCTAACCTGACCTAGAAGGGGTAACCCGACATCTCACCAGCACAACTTTATACATTTATTGTCCCTTTTTTTTTAATAATCCTTTTTGATTTTGATGACAATCTTATACGCCAGTCAGATCTAATGATAATGCTGTCAGGGGAAGTTAATAGTAAGCGTAGTCATAGTCGTCGTCATCATCATCATCATCTCCTAAACCTAATCCGAAAGAAAGGGCCCATTATTTTTTTAAATCTTATGATTATTTTATCAGGATAATTAATCAGTCGTACTTGTCGTCGTTGTCGCCATCATCATCGTCGTCATCGTCCAAGCCCAACGAAAGAAACGGTCCGAGAGTATGTTGCACAAGCAACAATTGGCTTCTAATCCTTCCTTGACAAAGGCCGTTACGCTCCGTTGATTTGAATTCACAAAACTCTGACAATCTCAAACCCTATCTTCGTTACATAATATCAGCCCAAGAATATTATGACTAAGAGTGACACGAAATATTATGAAACGTAAAGTGTGAAATATTATGGATAGGGTAAAATCATTGCGATAAAGATTATCGTGATTAAAATAAATTTATAAAACTTATCAAGATAACGGTCTGAAAATGTTGGCATTTAATTACAGGAAATTTTGTAAAAGGATGATGACGATAAATGTGACGACGACGATGACGATGCCCGCTTCCTTCAATGAAACAACACGGCGTTGTCAACACTTAAAAATGGTTTTACATAAATTCAGTCTTTGATAAATCAACTTGAATAATAATTTTTAAACAAACATCCGCTAGTCCTATTTGTCAAATGGTATTCGATTACATATTTCTATTGCTATCGCCAGAGGAGCTGTGGTTATGCCATCATCGAAAACAGCTACATATTTCTTAATTTATTTTACTTCTAAAGTACCACCATATTTTTTTAATATACGAGCAACTATAAAGTATTTCAAAATAAATTCGCATAAAATAAGATCAGAATAGGAACATCTGAGAGCTTTATCTTGCTCAACTTGTAGCTTTTACATAGCTACAAATTCTGCAAACCGGTCAATTAACATTGTTAAATAAATTTATTAAATAAATAGACGCAAAGAAAATGCTTCAAAATGGCATCTATTCTTAACGTTAATTTCATAAACAGCCTGCAGAGATTAATAGGGGACATTAAGATGCACAATTTGACTTGCATATTTGATATGAAACACAGGCCACAAGATTCTAGCTGCATGCCTTTGAGAGGAGACATTGTTCTAACTTTTATCCTGTTTCGAGCTCCGTGTCTGTCGCTTAAAATAAGGCAATGAATTTATTTCTATTTTATTTAATTTTGCTTAAAATGCCGGCATTGTTGAGAAGGAATAACGTTTGGTTGCTTTTTGTTTTTCCAGACGATCGCCATATTTGACTTTCGTTTGCACTTGGCTGTTTTATGCGGCCGAGTATTGTTGTAAAACTCTGTTTGCAATATTTTTGTAATTATTAAAAATTATTAACAGGGTAGGTTGTTTTGTCCGGGCCGGCCGTATCACTGCTTTTTATTTTAAATTTTAGCAGTTTCAGATGCATTTCCTACTTTCAGCAATTAAGTGATTCATCGCTATTTTGCAATCATTTTCAACGTCAGCTGAATATCAGTTAATCGTTTAATTGTATTTTGCTACAGGCCCGGTTGAGAATCAATAAAAATGAACGGTCCTACTTCGTCCAAAAAGTACATAGACAGCATCGGTGAGACATTTTAAAGTCTTTGCATGTATTTATTTTGTCGCTAAATGGACCAACAAGCTAACTTTCTCCACGTTAAACGATTTGCTTTGGTAAGAGCTGCCCAAAATGCTTTTTCTGCAAAAGTAGTTTATCTCAAAGAAGTTTGTTTGGATGGTTGCACTGAGGACTTCCTGAAATAAGTCAATGTTGAGGAAAGAAAACAACTCAAATAAAAATAAAGCTTTTAGCTCAAGTAATTAAACTGCACAGTTTGCTTGGGCTTTAGGTACCTCAAAGAAAATTTGGCTTTGAGATGTATTTGTTATTATTATTTTATTCCTACAGTTTCATTAACAATTCAGTAATCAAAGTTATTTGAAAATTTTCCTATAGTGCACTATGTATTGCTAATTTTGCCACTTTGTTTTATTTATTATTTTAAATTTATTCTTAATTACTTTTAAGTCTATCTATTCTTTTGAGCTTATTCGGTTTATGAATATCGAATCTTTTGGCAGATGTGAACAGCCCGGAATACCTCAGGGACCAGTTCAGACCGGCCGAGGTGAAGCAAGACGTCCGACAGATGGCCGAGAGGAAGAGGGTCAACGAGATCCTCAAGAGCAAGCAGTTCCGCGACGAGCTGGAAGACGTCGTCGTGGACAAGATCAAGTCCACGTCGCCCGACAGGGCGTCGATTCTCGCCCTCCAGCAGATGTCCGAGCTCATCCTGCCCCAGGCCAAACTGAGGCACGGACCGGTCTACGGAAGAGGTTGGACATTCAGACCTTGTAGACAGAAGGTGTTTTCAAAAAACAGTGTTTTTGGCTGCCGAATTTGAAAAGGAGAAGTTTAGTTTAGGTTTAGGCTTCAGTCCCCTCAAACCAGTCATGAATTATACTTAAGTTAAGTTAAGTTAAGCCCCAGCATTGTGTAACCTTTGATCTTTTAGTTGGGTAATAGTCATATCTGTAATTTGAAAATTTAATGATTGTTTAGTAATTGCACTGCTGCTAAAGAAAGATAATTGTCTGAAAATTGCTGCTATTGTTACAGCAGTGATGGTGGAGGTGATGATAGTGATCATATTTTTTCATTGTAACCGGTTGTCTTAACGATGTCGTTAGGTGTATTGTTATCACTTATGCATAGATATACTTTTGCTTATGCAGATATACATAGATATTTACACTTTTGTCTTTTAAACATGCCTTAATCTCCATAATCAAATCCAACACTTAAATCACACCATCATCTAAGATCTTAGCAGTCTTGCACTCGTGATTGCTCTGTTCGTGTCGAGCATTGTCGAGGTAGGAATTGAACTCCAGACCTTCGAATAACCTCACGTCAACCTTAACCCAGGTTTGGCTCCCGTTGCGCCGATAGCCGACTTGAGCAGGGAAGACGGCATCAACTTCGAGAAGGGCGAGAAGCAGTTGAGGAACAAACTCGCAGCCTGTTATCGTCTGATCGACCAGTATCGCTGGAATCAGCAACAGCACGCGACCTACATTTCGGTGAGTGGTGACGAAACTTTGGACTTCCACTTGATCTCTCAGAGGATCTCTCTCGAGATTCTGAGATCCTATACGTTAGGCAGACTCACCGTAGACATGCATAGGTATATACAGAGGTTGACTCATGCTAGTTGTGGATTTGTGGAACTCGTTTAGTGTTTATTGAGAGGTTAATAAGTTTAAGCTGTGCATTTTTGTTCTTTATTCCTTCTTCAATCATTCATGATCATCTTGTCTTCATCATCATCATCATCATCATTGTCATCTTCGTCGTTGTCATCATCATCAACTTGGCAGTCATCAAGAAGGTGTTCTATTTCAGAAATGATTGCTGGCCAAAACATCAATTTGGCAAATTCATATTTAATTGCAACTTCAGTCTAAAATCCTTGCTGCTCAATTTTCTTCTGTTGATCTGCATCTTCATTGGTCATCATCATCATCATCATCAACACCATTATTATAAAAATCATCGTCATCATCATCGTCACTATGATGGGATCTAAATTGCTTATAAAGCTAACCTGTATTACTAAGCTCCAATCAGTTTTTCTTTGTCTTTTCATCTCTAAATGTGAGAATAATTTGAGCCAAACTATTTTTAGACTTCACATGCATATGATTTATTACGTGGTCGATATTATTATTATTATTATTATTATTATTATTATTTAATGAGTTTTAATTGTATCGTTATGAGAAACTTTTTTTATCCATTAAATTATTTTATTAGATTATTTTATATGATCTCTTAATTGAAACAAATCTGAGTTTAAATGTAGGCTTTATAATTGTTTATTAATGGAAATTGTTAAAACTCCATATTCCCATTCAGGCACGTTTGGGTCACAACCAACTGGCTTTCCTCATCTCCCCTGGGGACGTACCATTTTCTGGCCTGTCGGCTTCCGGCCTCATGACCCTGAACGAGGAGGGTCGGCCCATTTCTGGAGGGAAAGGGGTGGACGAAGTGGCAGCCGTGCTCCATGCAGCCGCCTACCTGGCCAAGGAAGATGTCAAGAGCGTCCTACTCCTCAGGTCCACTGCCGCAATTTTGGTGAGTCGACGGTGATTGGCAGATCCGGTTTATTATTATTATTCTTTTATTTATTATTAGCAGATCTGGTTTATTATTATTATTATTATTTATTATTAGCAGATCTGGTTTATTATTATTTATTATTAGCAGATCTGGTTTATTATTATTTATTCTTTTGTTTATTATTCAATCAACATTAATGGTTTATTCTTCTCCACAACTAAGATGGCCTCCCTGGGTTCAGCCCTACTCCCCCTCAGTCGCGATGCCATCGTACTGGGCAGGGTCCCGTCCGTGGAATTGAATTCAGAAGATGATGTTGCCAACCAATTGGCTGCTGCTTTCCAGGCTGCTGACAAGGTTTGGTAGCCATCAAAATATTACTTTTTATTTAAATTTTAATTCAATTATATTATTATTATTATTATTTAGATTTTAATTCAATTATATTATTATTGTTATTATTGTTATTATTATTATTATTATTATTATTCCCTTATCTGTTCAGCAATTTACTTAGGATTAGACAAGATAATTTTTGGTCAAAAAATATCAAAAACCAATCAAAAGGATGCACCTGATTAACGTGAATGTTAGCATAATTCGTTGTCAAGGCTATCGAAGCGTTGACGTCGTTGCCATTGACGACCGATGCCATCGTTTCAGGCCGTCCTCATCAGGGGCATCGGTGCCCTCGTGGTCGGGGCATCGGTCGAGGAGACGTTCATAACTGGTCGTAAACTCGTCGGAGCCATGGAGACTCAGGTAGGGTCATCTGGATCTTGTTTAGGTTGACTCCTGGTGTTCTAGGACACGATGTTGTTAATTGATGCTATTATTATTGTTATTATTATTATTATCATCATCACCTTCATCATTATTCTTATTATC
Source organism: Hirudinaria manillensis (assembly GCA_034509925.1). NCBI lineage: Eukaryota > Metazoa > Annelida > Clitellata > Hirudinida > Hirudinidae > Hirudinaria > Hirudinaria manillensis. The sequence continues at coordinate 7,678,136 of CM067536.1, forward strand.
GTTAGTATTATCGCATTTAACTAATTCGCATTAAATAATATCCGGCTCGACCATGTAGTTGATCCTATCCCTCTCTTTCAGTTGAAGGTGAGCCACGTCGGACTGGAAAACCTGCACCTACCATCAGAGGAAATGCAGAGGAAGTTGTTTGCGTCTGCAGTCAGGAAGCAGAAGAAGGATGAGCTGGAGTTTGAGGCTCTCATGAGACACCTGGAGAATGCCGTGAGTCTTTTCGTTCTTCAAAAACGTTCCTATGCCTTTCTCAGATCTGGCCGTTTGTTGGATCTTGTTGTCTTCTGATCCTTGGCATGCTAATAGCATTTCAAATTTAGAGTTCAATTTTACAACAATCACGTGACTTTGCCAGGGTCATTGCACCGGATACCTGTTTCGAGAGTCGCTCTTTCGAAAGGTCGAGAGGTCGGACAAGGTCAACGCCGAGGTCGAACTTCCCCCGACCGTCGTCTCCCTGGGACTGCCCGAAGAAGAGGACAAGTAAGCGAGAGTTTGTGCGGTCATCGTCGTGATTATCATAATTTATGCCGGCGATCACGATAACGATGTCGATTGTCTTCTGTTCTGCGCATCGTAGGCCCCGAGAGAAGAAGCCCCAGTCTTTTGCCGAGTACTTGAACTCCCCGAACACGTACAAGAAGGAGGAACTGGAAGTGGACTCTGGAACTCCCTACCACAAGAAGATCACCAAGGTATGGATGATTGCAGATGGGTGGATGGATGGATTGATGGAAGAAGGACATTTACCATAGATGCTAACTATAGTATACATTAAATTAATTAATTAACTTAACTAAATTAATTAACTTAATTAATTAATTAATTCGTCATCGCCAATGACAGTGGGTGCCAGACGCCTCTCCGGCCGGCAACCTCATAAAGATCGACAATCCGAACCAATTCGCACCCGTCGGTGCCGACACGAAGGAACTGAAGGCCACCATGAAGAAGGTTTGTCGTCCAATCACGTCGACGCGTTAGAAGTTCAAACGAATAAATTATGCTAATCGACTTACAACTTTTGAAAGCCCGAGCGACTTAAAGCCGGAAGTCGACCGTTAATGGGACGGAAGACGATGAAGATTAACTCACGAGCATGAATAATTAATTAATTAATTGTCCTAAACTCCGCCCATTACCATGGCAGATATGCAGGGAGTACTACGACGAGAACATAACCGCAGGTCCGCAGTCAAAGATCCTCGGTGGTCTGACTTGGGACGAGGCACAGAAGATCAAGGTCTGTCTTTTTGTGACGATCCTCTCTTCTTTGAGCGTGGGACTTAGCGAATGTTTATTTTTATCGCCAGATTGTTATTTAATGAGCACTCAAACAAGATGCTGAACGCGATTGAACATTAAACAAGTTAATATAAATAAAATAAACTCAAAGGTTTTTTATAACAATAATCTAAAAACAAAAATTGAAAAAACATTCCACTATTATTATTATCATCAATTATTGCTGTTATTATTAAAATTCATATATCCCATCGTTACTATTACTATTGTTATTATCATTAATTATTACTGTTATTATTATTATTATTAAAATTCACATATCCTATCGTTCCCCTGACCTTAACCTTTCAAACCTTCATACCCCCCCACCACCCAGGAAGAGAACACAACCTCCGAGACCGTGATCGTGGTCGGTGCGGCTTCGAGGGGCATCATCCAGAAGGGACACCTGGCACAGGGCAACCTGTACAGGACGTACTACGCACCGAATCCGTTCGCCAATGTCACGGAGGACGAAGTCGATGCGTACAAGACGGAAGTCGGGATGAAGACCAGCAGTGGTGAGATTGTAATTATTATTATTATTATTATTAATGTTATTGTTGTTATTATAATCTAATCATTATTATTACTGTTATTATCACTACTGTTATTATTATTAGTGGTATTATTATTGGTAGTAGTATCACTTGTTGCTATTGCTTATTCATGAATAAGCTATTATTATTCATATAAAATTATTATTATTATTATTGTTATTATTATCATTATTATTATTTGTTCCAGCATTTTACAATATATTTGTATTTGTTGCTGATTGCTCAAGAGCCATGGAATATTTGTTCTGTGCAGTCAGTCTACAGAAATCAATCGCATAGTTAGCAACACCTCCCCTCGTAGCCATAGAAACCAAACCCCGCCTTTTTTCCCCCAGACTCCTCCCACATCGTACACTACGGCGAGGACCCCGACAGCCTCGTGCCGGGTCCGGACGGTCGCCTCGTCTCGACGGAGGAGAGGATGAAGCAGGTGAAGCAACAGCAGCAGCAGCTCGCGGTGGAGTCGTCAGCAGTCGAGGAAGTCAGCGACGTCGGGGAGGAGGAAGGTGAGTCGTGTGATTGGACGAAGTTGTCCTCGGTGACGTTGTCATTGGTCAGCATCGTTGCAAGTGTTGGGTCTGCATCGCTGACCCTCGTGTTTTGAGTTTTGTAAGAACTTTGTTTGCGCATCGTTTTTGTTGCGTATTTGTTGACTAATGTTTTGTTTTTGTCATGCCTGCGAGTTAATCTTGTGCTTTTAACTTGTTATGTTAATTTATTACGTTAATGTCTCATCTCTTATGTTTGAATTTGAGTTGTTATATAAGTGGACATCCAATGTGATCTTGTATCGATAGCCTGCACCACCAGGTATATACGTGTATACATACATATCTATACAGTATATAATACAATATCGTATACCTCCACATCTATTCGTGATCACTTTTATTCTATCGTAATCTGTATCCTAACTTTGGAATCTTGTGGCCAATGATACTCAGCCACCAAAAAGAAGCAGGTACTTCAACAACAACAACAACAACAACAACAAACCCTCGAGGGTTCCAAGTCAGTCGTTTCCAATGTTCAGAGCCACTCGACCAAAGGTGATGCCTCGTGCTTTTAATGAGCTTTCTATTTTCATCTGCTTTTTATCATCATCATCATCACCACCGCCATCATCATTATCATCATCACTATCATCATGACCAATATCATTGTTATCATTGTGACCCTATTGGATCATACACTTGCTGATCCAATAGGCCTAACTGATCCTAACTAGACAGAACAAAATATTTCTCTTGGCTCTCCTTCACCAGAAAATACTTGATAATAATTCTGTGTATCCGGTGTTGTTGCGTGCATGCGATAACCCCTTGACCCCTGCTGCTTTGCTTTGTTTTGTCTTTCGTCACTTTGTTTTTGTTGCGACTGATATGTTTACAGCTTTTGTTAACCAGTTTTGTTTTTATGATTATTATTGTTTTTATTTATTATTTATTTATTTGTTTGTTTAAATTTAATTAATGGTTTGATCTTTACCAGCTTTGAGCTTTCTAAACCTTTCTTTAGTATTATTGATATTATTACTATTATTTTTTTTTTTTCATTATTGCATTAAATGAATTTAAGTAGGTTAAAACGATTATAAACAAATTCAAAAATTGCTCCACTTTTAGGCTGTATACTTTTTAACTCAATCATGCCATGTTATCATGTGGAAGTAGTTTAACTGATTAATTAATAATTACTTGATATCCATGCATACATATTAATAACCCATGCATACATATTAATAACCCATGCATACATATTAATAACCCATGCATACATATTAATAACCCATGCATACACTAATCTGAACCAATCATCTTCAGGTCAAGACCAACTGCCCACGTCTCCTGCCAAATCTTTCTCCAGCGGGGAAGGAACGGCACCGGAAGCGGCCAGTGGAACCGAGGTCGGTTTGGATGATGATGATGATGGGAGGATATATATATATATATATTTTTATTTATTATCATTATTATTAATATTAGCATTATATATATATATATATATATATTTTAAATATAATATGTGAGAGGTGATGTGACTCATAAGTGTCAAAGGTGACGATTTCGACGCCACTTTCAGAGGAGCGAATTGGAATCATCCGGAACGGAGGAGAAGAAGAAAAAGAAGAAGGGATTCAGGATGCCTTCATTCTCCAAGAAGAAGGACAAGAAGTGAAAGACGAGGATTCCGTCTGCAAAAAAACGGCGGGAACTTTTCATCGATTATTTCATTTAAAAAAATGCTTGCAGACAAAATGCTCTCTGGCGTACCCTTTGTGCATCTAGAGCAGATGACGTAGATTGATGATGGTAATGATGACGACGCCGTGATGATGATAATGATGATGGTGATGATAATGATTGTAGATGGGATGGTCGTGGTTGATTTTTGTCTATTGATTGATTGATTGATTGATTTTTTTGTGACTCGAAGATTTTAAATTTCAGTGTGACGTTTAAAATAGAGTTATGAAATCATGTGCTTCTCGTGTGGTCCATTCTCGTTTTGAGTTCATCGCCGGCGACATCATTACTAATCACCATTAATGTTGTTGTTATTATTATATATTATGTTGTTATTATTAATTATTATTATTATTATCATTATTATTGTTGTCATTATTAATATTAATATTATTAGTTGTAACACTAGTGATGATATTGTTGCAAATGTTGTTGTTAAGCATCATTGTTGAAATCTTTGTTGTTGTATTGTTATTATTATTATAATAATTATTATTATTATTATTATTAATAATATTATTATCGTTGCTTGAGTTGCAAAGAGTAGTTTGTAAATCTGCCTGCATGGATTTAGAGGTAATCACTGCTGCTATCACCGTTGCCGCTTGGCTCTCATCATCATCATAATCATCAATAATAGGCACCTTGTTATGTGCTTGTTATTACGTAAGCTTATAATTAATAATAATGTTGTGGCTTTGATGGCAGTGATGATAATGATGGTGGTGCGATTGTGACAGTGATTATGATGACGACAGCCTATCAACGTTCGGCTAATTTCCGGCACCTACATTCTCCATGCTTTCGTTCCGTGTCGGCCCGGATGCGGCCCGGCCCCGATACAGCCTCTTAAGTGGAGCGCGAGGCTCCCTAAGGCTCGCACGATTTTCGTCCTAACGCTTATTTTTTATGTTTTGCTTTCACGTTACTTATATTTATTATTAATTATTACTTATATTTGTTATTAATTATTACTTATAATTTGTGCTTGTCGTCGTCTGCTTAATTTTCCAGATCAACTTTTCTTGCTATACATTTACCTGGGCAACGTTACTGAGTGCCTGCGTGCAGGTGTGAGTTTATTTGTACGCTCGCTGTCCGCACTTAGATTAATCCCTAAGGGGGGTGATGGACTTGAAGGTGTGTAGGAACGATACTGAAACAGTGTCGCACCACGGTTCCCTGGGTGCTTTCAAGTACACAGTCTTGAGATTGGGTTATTGCTGAAGCATATAGCACTGAATGATAACGTTATTATCGATCCGTAACAAGTGATAGGACTATTATTGACGCGTGATGTCGGATGATAAGGTTGTCCCGCTGCCAGTCAGGGTGTTGTTTCCACGTCAGGGATGAATATCTTCAACTGTGAATACGTGGGTTGCATGTGGCAGAAGGTGGGAGCCCGCGTATAGTTGGTCAACCGCGTAGGAATTGAAGCGCTGATCGGTAGTCGTAAATTTCGAAAAGTTTGTTTTGAGTCCGTTGCGACGAAAACGTGATGCCGACGCAGGTAGGAAGCTGCTTGTATCTCACCGGTGGCTCATAGTGAACAGAAGTTTATTTAAGAGTGGGAATTTGATAAGGGGGGTTGTCCCCATTGGTTGACTGAAGGTGATTTCCCGTGGTAGAGCTTCGTAATGGTTGGGCTTTGGTTACAGTTTTGGCCGACAACAAGGAGCGTAATTTTATGGTCGGCTGGTTTTTATTTTATTTCCAACTTTTCTATAATTATTTTTTAATTTATCAAAATGCTTTCTGACGTGCGGCAATCACAAGCTGATAATTGATTGACCAAACTATGCGTTTTTCGATTGGAACGTTTAAACAAAAATAAATTTGTTTTATCACTATTTTATTTAAGATTTGAATAAAATTTAATTAATGTTTAATAAACTAAAAAAGATTTAAATTTAATTAATTAAATTAATTTTAATTTAATTAATGTTTAATAAACTTAATTTTTAAGCAATATAAAAATTTAATCAATATTATCAAATATTCAGAATCTTTCTTGGCGAAGTCGACAAATGAATTTGTGAATTGCAGACACACAAACAGACGACAAGATCTAATCAGCCCAATATTCTAGAAATATCAGATTCTTAACATCTCGAAATGACAACAACCAGCACAAATATCGGTGAACAAATGTCCACAATCCAGTTTCTTAAATTGGATGGCACGAGAAAGAGGATATCCATAGCCTCGAGTAAAACATTATCGCAGCTCTGGGATGAAATCGAACCTTTATGCGAAAAGGAAGACAGACACCATTATCACTTGGTCCAACTGTTTCCACGCAAACTCCTCGAAGATGAATCTTTGTCATCAACTCTGGCATCTCTTGGTCTCGTTCCAACTGGAAATTTGGGATTCGAAAGGAGAAAAGAAACTCAGACTAAAGTAAGCGGCGAGGAAGTGCTGTCCTCCTCCATGTCTTCTCTCGGTCTCGCTGAAAAGAAACAGGAAGTCGCCATTGAACCTGAGACTGAAGAAAAGAAGAAACAGCGTGAACTTTACGAGGAAATTAGGAAAGAACAATTAAAGCTTCAAAAAGAGGACAAAGTCATAAGAGAAAACCTTCTGAAAGAAATGAAAGCCGACAGGGAACTGACGGCTTTGAGGAAATTCTCAGCAATTCCCAAAACACCGGTCGAACCGGTAACAGGCCGTGATTACAAATCGAGAGAAGATGGCCAAACACAGATTCAATTGATAGGGGTAAACGGCTCTAAAACGCTGATTCTCATCGACGATAAAAAGACTATTTCCGATCTTTGGAACGAAATTGAAAGTCAATTCGAAGAAGAAAATAGAAGCGAATACAATTTGATCCATCCACGCCCTCGTAAAATTTATGACGGCGAACATTTATCATCGAGTCTCCTTTCTTTAGGTCTGTCACCGAGTGCAACCCTAACGTTTGAATGTAAAGATGGTTCGATAGGCTACAACAAAGAGTTTCCTTCACTAGGGACAGCAGTTAATAAGAAAAACGGAAAGCCCCATCCGGTAAAACCAAAGCAGCAATTCCAGGATGTCAAGAGCTTCATTCGAATTTGTCTTCCTGACGATAAGAAAATGGAAATAACTGTAAGCGAGAGTAAGACAATCGCTGCAATCTGGGATAAAATCAAACTCGTAAATAAGAAATTGTGTAGGCGCTATCACCTGGCTCAAAGCAATGGCGATGTTGTTTATGGTGATGAAGCTTTCAATTTCACACTGGCCTCGCTTAGACTCTCACCAACTGCGGATCTTAAGTTGGTACCCAGAAAACAAATTATCGGTCGTAAACCCACCGAATGCCCGTACCAAAACTAGAGTTCTTTTTGTTCCATTATCTCGAATGAAAAGAAGAAACCTTGCTTTTGTGGCGACAGCCTTATCTTTATCTGGTACTTTTTTTTTACATTTTCAAATAAACTATTTTATAATAAATCAGTTTTGTTCGTCAATGAAATAATAATCCTTTATCCTATATTTTCTTTTTATACAAGATTCTAAAAATAATAATAATATTACCGTTATTATAATTGCTAGTCAGCTTGTCTTGCAGATGTCGCGCGTGCGTTTGGGACTCTGGATATTTCTACCCAGTATCACCCATACTAAGCCGAAAATATTAAGGTAGTCGAACCCTCTCGTGACAGGGTTTAAGACCCCAAAACAATCCCTATCACTCGGAGGTTATGCGGCGACCCTAATGGCCGATCCGTTTGATTGCGAAGTGGCCTCGCTATGCTTAATAATAAGGCGAATAAACTCGACTTGCGAAGAGATTTTTTAAAATATAAAGATCAATAGGAAAAAGAAAAAAAAAGAAAATGGCTTATAATTGTTCATTGAATATAATTTAATAAATGTTTTTAGAGGAAACGAACCTCAGTCAAGCGGCACAAACGTGCGAATATCTTTAACTGTAAAAGACGATAATGGTGAACTCATTTCAAGAATGAAACTTAAGAAATAATTTCAGAGGCAGGCGACAATACAACCAGGTGGTTCTCCAAACTCGTAAACTCAAAACAAGAAGACAAAAGAAAAAACAAAATGCAACCTATAAACGAATATTGCCTCGTGTTGCGTTCGTTTGATTACATCTCGGTTATGGTGTCGACGCGGTGAAATAAATGCCTGAATTGGGGAACAACGATTATTAAATATTTGCAGAATAAATAAAATTATTAAGGAAATAAATACGTGGTAATTGCCAATGAATGAGTATAAAACAGAACGAACGTCAAAGTAGAAATAAAGCCGAAACCGTAACAAAGCCTGATCTGATATTTTCTCAGTTATTTGCCTGGGAATCATCAAGTGTTCACAGAAATACCTGGGATGTAGTTTTTATGATGACATGCAATAAAATAACTTTTTAAAATTTAAATTTCCCAAAATCTAGAAAGTCCACGTATATATGTGGATCGATATTCGTGATAACTTCAACGAAATAGCAATATAAATGAAATGAAGTTAAAACCAGGCAGGCACTTGATACTACAAACTTAAGAGTTCAATGAAGCATCTATTAAAATATCCCTTTAATCTGAATTAAATATCAATCACGTACCCTTATGTCTTGTCGTTGGCAATAATTGGAAAGGTCCGAAACATTCTACTGCCGAGTTTTATCAGATGAAACAAAGTAATAAAGCGACGACAACAAACAGACGGATAACGTATTCGTAGAGTTACCGAGCATCCTCTAAACATCCACAACGAATAGGAATACAAAACGTGCATAAACAGAGGATATTCAACACTCATTATTAAATGCTTCCTGAAGCTTTCCTGTTACGAAGACGTCAACAAGAAGGACTTTCTCGAAATATTAAGACTTGAAAAGTTCCCCGCAAAGGGTCGTGCGAGAAGCTGGCAACGAAGGAAAGAAAGGAAATCGGACGTCTCCGTCCTGCCAAAATGGCGGAAACCTGTCGGACTCGGACCGATCCTATGTACAGATTGAAATTGAACTGTTGTCAAAAAATAAAGCTCACGTTCTGTCATGACTTAGCTTCTCGCGAAGAAGAATTGGGAAATGAACTAAAGCTTCGTTTGAAAAAAAAACAAACAAACAAACAAATAAACGAACAAACAGAAAAAAAATATAGTAAAAATCTGTGTATAAAGCAATTAGGTGCAGACGACAGAGAACACGCAAATAACAGAACGAACGCTGAACATTTTGAGAACAAACGTGGGGCTTGTGACGGACATGATGACAACGACAATGGCGAAAATGGCCATCGCGGAGATGATAATGAAATTCCAAATCAGACCAGAATGGCCTTGCTTATAATACTGCTATCAGTACTCCGTCCATTGCTCATACCGGCGTCATCCTTTTCCAGGATGACCTGCGGCACTATGCCAGGAAAAGCTTGCAGGTCCGGACGGAATTCTCTCCCCGTCTGGAACGGGGCACGAACTCCGACCCCTGCCTTGGCCTCGTCGATGTCTTCGTATACGTGATCGCTCGCGTCCGACGGATTCCCGAAGTTCTTGTCGGGGATCTTCGGGTCCTTCCGGTAGGAGTCGATCATCCGATCTATCAGATGGCGATCGGCAGACCCCGGGCCGAAAGCCCCCGCCTTGTCCGGGGATATGATGTACTTCGACGTCACTATGAGAGGTACGGGGGCGTGCCCTCCCAAAGCCCGGGCGTCGAGCACGCTGGCCGAGGTCTCGCCTCGGGAGGCATCCCTTTTCATGGACCGGACGGCAGAATGAAGGGGCAGTTCCGACCTTGGAGCGGCTTCGAATCCGTCGGCAGGTCGGCGGTTCGAACTCGTTCTTTCGTCAACGTTGACAATGGCGACGTCGCTGCCGTCTTCGCTGCTACTGGAACACCGGGCGGTCCTGAGGCCCCTCTCCTCTCCATTCAGCCAGCACAGGTTGGCCGAGCTCTGATTGCTGGCGCTCAGCGTCTGGTAGACGGTCACGTCTTCGTCCCGATTGGCCCCGTCGGAGACGGCCTTCTCCCTGTTTTTCCCCGGCGATTTCTGAGCCGTCCTCGCTTTGTTCCTCTTTGCCAGGCAGACGAATGCCAGCACCAGGAAGGCAGCGAACGAAAGACAGAGGATGGAGGAGCTGAGAGAGACGGCCAGGACGTTGATGCCGTTCTGAGGGGTAGAGTTGTGGTCTGGAAAAGTATTTAGGGAATTTTGTTGAAATTTGATGGAACACAAGCAATAACAAATGAGAAAAAAAACTTTCGCATTATTGCCTTTAACAAGTTTTAACAAACAAAAGTAATGTTATTATAAAGATGTAATATTATTACTGTTATTATTATTATTATTAATATTTGGTAATGCCATCTGTAGCAACAGTTTAATAATAAGGCTGTTATTAAACAACACTAAAACACAACTCAGATAGTTATTAAACAACCTGCAGAATGCACCGAGGAATCGGGGTTCAAACCGTCTACCGAGGTCGGAAGGTCCGCCGCAACCCCGTGACCCTCGGGGCATTCGACGGTTTCGTCCTCGTCCGATCCGTCCTCACAGTCGACTTTTCCGTCGCAAACTTTGGAGGCTTCCAAGCAAAGGTCACCGTCGCATCGAAGGCCGTTCATCGAGAGGCATTCCGATGTCGGAGCTGGAGATAGACAGAAATCTATCGGTCGAGTGATTTTTAAACGAATGATAGTAAAATTCGTGAGGTTTGTGACTTTGATAATAAAAACAACCAAGCAATAATAATAATGTTAATAACTATAATATATATTATTATATACATATATATGAACAATCCAACTAGACCGACTCGTGCAAGATTCTGGGTCGAGCAAAAAGCCGTCCAACATGATCTGAGAGTCACTTCTCAGAAGAGACTCGAGAAGAATCTGGAAATGAAATCGTTCTGCATTTATTCATTTATTGTGACATTTAGTTCGATTAATTAGGTAATTGGTTAATAATTCCACTTTTAACAAACGACAAACACCGTCATATTCAATAATTGCAAATGCGGCAACGACAACGACTAGACGACCTTGTAAGGTTTGTCTCGTTGCAAAACGAGGTCGGCAGCGGCGGCGACCCAATTCCCTCGCAGGCGATTGGCCGCAGACCAGAGGGGCGGAGTCAAGTGGTCGTCGTGGCCAACGACTCGGACGTTGAGACGAGAGAGTCCCCGACCGTCGCCGTGGAAACGGTAGAAGAATTTGAAGCAGGCGTGGTAAAATGCGGAACCGTTTCCCTCGCGACGAATGCGGGTCGATCCGAGGTCACCCTCGAAGGAGGAGGTCACTTGGGGACTGACGAGCAGAGACCTGGTCAGTGCCTGGTCTTCGAGAGCCACGGTTGTAATGTAACTGCCTGATTACAGTAAAACAGTGTTTTCATTTTAGAATTTAATTGATCCTGATTGATTGCCTTGTACTGTAACTTGAAATGTCAGGTACTAAGCGAATTGCATTTATGATCTAGGATCTCAGGTTTTGCAAATAATTTAAGGTGTTGTAAATAATTTCAGCAATTATGAAAAAAAATAGTTACTAATTTTTTGAAAACTTCAATGAATTCGTGGAAAGGCTCCATTAATAAATTAAATTAAATTAACAGAAACAACATAAATATGGTTTCAATAAATCAAACAACAATAAATTCTTACAAATAGGAAATTAAAATCAGTAAATTTTGAATGAGTTTTGGTAACCTCTGAAGTCTTCTTCTTCGTGATCATGGTCTAAGGTTTCGACATGTCTCTGCCACTTCCCTTCTGCCATCAATGCTCCACCTCCATGCTCGAGTCTCTCCAAGGACAGCCAATCGCAGTTCGACGACTCAAAGTTGCATGAGATGTCACCTGGAATAGAAATCGAAATAACCACAAAATTGTTTCAGGAGTGCAATTCGCAAGGACAACGACGATTCCACTCACTCTTGCCGCAAGGTCCGACCGATATCGAGAGGTCGTCGATGGCCACGACCCCGAGGCTGCCCTCTGGCCAATGGGAATCGGGCACGTCGGTCGCTATGGCAACCTGGACCGAGGTAAGTCCCGATAGGCTGATCTCGGCCATTCGCCAGGTGGATGCTACTCCAGTGGGTCTAGATTCTTCGTGAAAAACAAGGAGTGTAATAATAATAATAGTAATAATAATAATACTAACAACAATAATAATAGTCATCATCATCAACACCACCTTTATCTTCAAGCACCACCTGAAGATCCACTTCTTCAGCAAAATTCACAATAGAGGCATAGAAATGCAAAAGCATCGATGGCACTATGAACATTGCACCTTACGAATTACCACCATAGCGAGATCACCATCATCATCATCATCATCATCATCATTATTATTATTATTATTATTATTATCATCATCATCATCACCAGCACAATGAACACTATCATCACTATCATAATTGCTTGCATTGATCAACTCGGTCTCCGATGACTCACCCCACTCTGCCAGTGCGTGCATCTGATCCCTGGATAGGAAGACCTTCAGACCTGGACTCTGGGGACTGGCAAAGAGGAACCAAAAGGTCAGGCAGTGTCGAAGGTCAGGGTTCAGAGGTATCTCCGGTCCGAGGAGCAATGACTTCATGTTTTTAGAGGAGAGCAGGAATGATCCGCCTGCATTAATTAATTAATTATGATAATCCTGAATGCATGTCTTGGTAATCCTGAATATATATTATAATTAATTAATATTAATAATAAATAAATCCATTAATTGAATAATAATAATCTAATAAATTGTTAATCATTATTATAATTACAGACAACAGGCAAAAATAAATTCTATAAAACAAAGCTTAAATGTTCCAAACGTTGTCCTTAAATAAGAAAACATAATAATGAGGTCAAAACACACGCTCGCAACATCGCAATCCGATCGTGACCTGCTCCGATGGTGTGATCGTCGATGAAAGTCGAACCGAGGAAGAGACTTTCCGTTCTCTTCCATCCTTCCGTATTGACGGGACAACTGTTTTCCCCGTCATCTTCTTTGCTGAAGTCAACGGTTTTTGCAATATTGAAAATCGAATACCGAGAAGTAATTGTCGATTATTCTTTAGTTAATTGATATTAATAATTATACGATTAACATTAATAATTGACATTTAATAACTTGTTGAAAATTATTTATTTGTGTTTATGTAATAAATTATTTTATAAGTATTGGCATTATGCCAATACAATGAAGCAATCACCTCCTCCAGGAGAAGTCACATTTCATGAGAGTTTCACCTGAAAATGAATATAGGTCTTGAGATTTAAAATAAATAATACATAATTTTATTAAAAGTCACTTTTATTTGCAACTAATAATCAACAATTATGAATATTTTTTTTGTGATTGCAAGATTATTTCAATAGCAAACTTTTGAAATTAACCAGTTTGCCTCATTTCTGCTTGAATTATCTCTTTTTTAATCAAAAGAAATTATCTGTGATTGAAATGATTAAATTGTCATGGCTAAATTTAAAAACTGCTCAGTTTCTGAGACTTCTTTGTGCGAATCTTTCAGTCATTTGAAACAACTTAAGAGCATTTCTTATTGCTCCGAGGTGAACCGTGCTTTGTATCGCTATCATAAAAGTATTTTCACGGCACGCGTCATAAAATCTCGGGAGACGAAGAGACAAAGGAACGCACCCGTCTCTGCACGTCTGCCAGGTTCAGTTGTAGGTTCGACCTCCGATGAATCGAGGATCTTGTAAGTCGCGTAAAAACCTCTTCCATTGGAGCTGTTGTCGGAAGAGAACTTCAAGACGAATTTGTTCTTCAAATTCCCTGCAAATTCAGAAATTATGTGAGAGAACCAATGAAATGTGCTGATTTATAAATCTTAAAAGTCTCTCGTTGAGTGAAATCCAAATATTTTATTGTGAAACTGTTACCAACTTTTAAAAACTGAAAACTCAAAAAGGCACAAAATCAATTATAAACTAAGTCCACATTGATTATTTTAGTGCAGGGCATCACTAACAACAAGAATATCCAGATGCCAAACTAGACTGTGGATAGTCTGTGTCCGCCATTCCGTATTGCCAGACTCCATTGGAGCAATACTTGATAGGGGGTGAAGATTGGAACTCCAGAAAGTCAAACAAACAAAACGGAACGTTCAGTTCAATATCGAACTTATGAAACATGAAGCATATTTTTGCTCCTTGGTTCGGAGGGCGAGATTTCCCGTAAAATGTGTATCGACAGGCCAGATTGTGTCGGTACTCAAATGGATAATTGTAGCTCGATAGAAAGCCTTCACTTTCCAATACTTCAGAATAAAAACGATCACACTCGGTGTTTACAACTGCATTAATGTAAAAATTAGTTAGACATCTTTAACTGTGCAGCATGAATATTTAATAAATTTTTTCGATCCTGTAGAAAAAAAATCAAATAAAAAACCAACATGTGAGGGCAACAGACAGCGAAAATATCCTGGTAAGGAGGATCGATAATTTCATGTTTCAAAGCAAAATCTATCGTTTTTAAACAAACGAAGTCATCCTGAACACAAATATTCACCAATGGGCTCACGATCAAGTCCTCTGTGTTTTTGGTTTGTGCCTTTATAGGCTCTATCTCGATGCTTCATTTCCTATTGTCTAAATCTTGGACCGAATCATCGGCCTTTCGACAGGTAAACTAACAAAGGTAAACTGCGGAATATTTTTTTTATTAATAAATACTACAAGGTTACAACGGTACAGTCTACTTTTTTCAAATTCTCCACGTGAAAGTTATTATGCTCGAAGCTTTTTTAAGCATTTTCTGATCAAGTCACTTTATTTTTTATAAAGACACAGCAGCAGTAAAAACATTTGTTTGTATTGATGCATCTCCAACAACAAGTCGTAAAAATAAAAATCATTCAATAATTCGCCAGTGCTTTTCTGAGAAAAATCAAAATATTCAAAGGAACCAAAAATGCATGAATTAAAATTTTTTTTTTTCGTGCTCGGTTAAAAACACCAAACGTTCCAATATTTTTTATTGCGTATTTTTATTTTAAAAATTCTAAATTGTTAGCTGCCACAAGCATCTGACGGGTTAGATAATATTTGGCTAATAATGCTGGACCGCACATCTCTTGGCAGACGACTTAGTGTAATATCCGTTTTAACACGCGGCAGGCTAGTTTTAGGTTTCGAGGTTCTGCGTCAAAAATAAGTGTGAAGATGGATTTTTATGTACCGTTGATATTATTTTTCATTAATTCGATCAATTGAAATGAACTATTAGGCCGGTTTTCAAGCATGGATTACATAACTTGTTGTGGATTCCTAACATCTCGTGAGTACTTTAGTTATCACGTTTAGTCGCTTTTATGTGTTACGAAGTAATTTCTGAGACAGTGTTATGTGAAGTGTGGATCGTTGACTTCTAGTCAGTTACAATTTTTGATTTTTTTTCTTCACGTTGAACGATTTTGTATCATATCAACTCCATTGCCTTGTTTTTGATTAAGAAACGCTAATATCCACAATAATTTTCAAACTCGTTGATTTACGAAAATTGTGCATCAAATAAGACAATTACAACAATACAAACAACGACAATAACGATACTCACGGTAAAAGTGTTTTTGATCGAGACAGAGTGAATATTTTATCATTCGGGTCAATTTATTGAATTTAATTTTCATCTACTTCATTCTTTCAATGACTCTGCAGCGCATTATATATATCTTTTGAGATCCGTTTAATTTCGTGAACTGTTTATAGCAAAGTACAACTTTTCCCAGGTGGCCTAAAAAGACAAATAATAATAAATAAATAAATAAAGTGAATCCACTTAAATGGAGCTATTTCACGTTGGTTAAAGTATGCATATTAAAACATGTTTAAAGTGTTTGGTGTCCAAAAGCCTACGTTGTCAATTTCGTCTCCATGAAGCATCTTTAACAAGTCTTTCTTCAGGTGTTCGTTATGCTCAGATAGGATCAGGTAGGGACTGCGTTAACATATATTTATTATATTTGGACATTAATTTGATAAGTTAACCATTGTCTCACCATTTATTCATAACTGTTTTAAACCACCACGGCAAGGCACCACCAGAATGATCGAAAAGTCTTTTCCCAATGAATTTCATTGCAAAGCTGTAGTAGAACCTGAAAATCCTACCATCCATTCCTTCAGTGTCTCCATTTATCTTATGAAATTAAGAAAATTGAAACAAAATTTATAATTTAGTTTGAAATGCTCTGATCTAAATTTGAGAACTAACATTGCCAAGTTCTTTAGATTTCTTAAAGATTTCGTGCAACTTGGAAGTGATATATAGGCATTTAAGGAAGTCGTCGTACAACATATATTTTTCAATCGTATAATCGCATTCGTCATATTCCGTTGGTTCTTCGATGTTGTCCCGTGGAATATGGGGTTCAATATCGTTGCAGTGTCGGTTATCTATGAATCTCATTAATTCTTCGGGGCAGTCACAATTCTTTAATTTAAATTGAATTTGATAAATTATTAGTGTAGTAGCAAAGTATAATAATTTAATAGCTTATTTACATACTACAATAATTCATCGCTGATGTAATAAATTATTACTAAAACGTACAATAATACTATGGAAAACCCATCCGAATGTACTCAGACGCTCAATAGCTAAGAAAATGTCAGAGCCACATTCTGCTTCTTCCTCTACACATCGACGTGCCTAATAAAATGAATAATTCATGTAAATAGCATAAAATAAATTTTTCATTTATCTATATTTATACATGCACATGTCCCAGGATGAAATGCTTTGCTCGATGTAAGTTTTCTTCTTCGTTTGTGGCTGATTTGAAATACTGGTACAAATAATCAACTCTAATATATTGGAATACACTCTTAGCCAAAAATATGTAGTTTTTATCGTGAATTTTCATCTGAATACAGAGGCAATAAATGATGAATCATTAAAATCAGTCAAAATGCACTGTTTAAATAATTTACTATGAAACGGACGAGTGAATGTAATTAATATAATGCAGAGACTTATCAATATAATGCTTAAACCTTACTTACCTGTTGAATGTCTATGTATGACTTAAAGAGACTTTTGAATTCTTCAGAGGGTTTGATTTTAATTTGTTCGACCAAGATCCCACCTAACAACATCGGGAAAGTGAAATTCAATATTAAGAAATATTCACTAGATCCATTTAACATATGAAATTAATAGAATAATAATAGTAGTAGGTTTCACAAATTTTTTTTACATTGGTGAGAGATCCAAGATGTTATCCGTTTGTTTTGTGCGTTCTTAGCTTCTGGAATGTTTTTGAGTTTTGGTAAATACATATACATCTCGATCGCTACAACGAGAAAATTTTCATATAGCAACGTTGTAAAAGTTGTTATTTGATTGATAAGATTATTAAATGATGTTTCACAGTTCAGACATACTTCCCACTAATTTTCCAAGGTTTTTATCCATGGCTCTCTTATGCCAGTCTACCGCCACTTTTAGAAATTTGATTCCACGGCATATATGCATTATATTTCGATCGAAGAATAAATATTGGATGGGGCTGTTAAGATAAATAAACATTTATCAGTTTCGAATTTCATACATTAAGATAAAAACGTACCAAATAGCATATTGGTATTGAAAAGGAATTCTCCAGCCGTCTAAATCCATTTCAAAATTTTCATCAGTAAAATGTTCTAATAATTGAACAAATGCCGTGTCCAAGATGCGGCACTTCATTTTCAAGAACTGAAAACACAAATAACGATTTTTGAATTTGTTAAGTTTAATTCGACATATTTCCATTTTATCCCGTATTTCCGATTTTTGCCTGATTTAGTTATTCGTGACGAAAATATTTGAAGACCATTGACAAAAAGAATATTTAAATTCATACCAAGCGACCGTAGATAGCTTGAAACGACTTATAAGTATTTTCCACAAGGAACCTCGTTGATTCTTCTGAACAGTTACCTGTTGATACGAATTGTTTTCAAAAGGAGTCAAACAATTTTATCAATTGCATTCAAATTCAGTATGTTATTATTATGTGTCAGTGATATTAGTTATTTACTAACTCGATTTGTTTATGAGAGGTATGTCTTGACCTGGATATAATATATCATCTAGACTGAAGATATACGGATCCGATTTGCAGGGCAAGAGAGAACTGAAATTTTAATAAATAAATTATGAATGACGAAATCTAGTCGCAACTTGGTGCTGAGCAAAAAATATGCTGCTATATGTCTTAAAAGAATCACTACGACAGAGTTCATTTTTTGTTACGAACAAATAAGGTAATAGGTAATGGCTTCTTTATGAATTGTAGAGATTTTGAGGTATATTATTGATAACGACAGATAAAAGAAAAAGCCGACCTCAGAATAGTCGCGGTTTTCTTAAATTCTTCAATAGTTTCCTCTGGCACTTCCTACGTAATAGTGGAGAAAAAAGGATTGAAGGAACAAATTATCTAAGATAACTCATTAAGTTTTAGCATTGCAATTATAAGATATAAAAAATTAAATTTCATTCCAACCTTTGAATCTGGCAGAAGTGGCTTGCTCAATTCTCTTAATGAATCTATTACAAATTGTGCCGCAGTTTCTATAATGGATTTCAAAATATTAACTAATTTAATTCACGTTGGTTATATTTTCAAAGACTAATTTAAATATTTTTCAAAGACTTGGATGAGCAGTCACCAAAGAAAATAGTTGGGCGCTAAGTATGCGATATTCGTACACATCTACTTAATGCTTTACATGTATTTTAATTATCATCTTAACTATGATAAACACTTTTGATTTTACCGTTGAAATTATTTTGAAGCTTATTCTCATTCATTTTCACAATGGTCAAATGCTTGCTATAGAACGATGTCTTATATAAATATATTGGATGTCTGCAACTTGCCCAAATACAAACCAAAAACTTTAATTTCGAAATGTCAATATAAAATATAGCATTAAATTTTTAAAATTTAATAGATTACAATGTGAAATAAAATTTCACGCCAACTCGGACGCCGTTTATAATTAGAGGCAAGTTATAGTTAGGGTTTTTCAATCGAGGGTCGTAGATGTCGTGATTGAATTTTTTTTAAATTTTTACTCAAACGTGAATTATGAGCTCGAAAATTAATTCGCAAAACCTGATATTCTTTGTATAGATATAAAGTTTTCCAATCAGAAGTAAAAGTCCCCCACACCAAAAGCCCCATTGAAATGCAACATATACATAAAGGAATCATAACTGGATCGGACGTAATGGAAACTCAGTTCACGAGTTTCAGCTAAATTGACACAACAAGCGTTGATTTATAATTTCATGATAAAGTCTGATAATCATAAGCTGCACATAGTAGCCATTAAAAGATATTGATGCCTAATCCATTTCTGTGAATGGTGGCGGTACTGATATGTTAAGACGACACAATCAAATAAAAGACAACAGGCGCAGAATATCGATCGCCTTAGTGAAAATGTCTTTGCTTCTTGTTTTTGTTATAGGTGTTTTCCTTCTTTGGTTGTTCGCGGTCTATGTGGTCTATGTGGCAAAGGTGTTACATCTAGGTTTAGGATCCTTTGTTCTTGATTAAGAAATTGCTGATTTACAGTAATATCCACAAATCTTCAAACGCCTTCATTTACGAAAATTTTGTTTCTTGTAAGACAATAAAAAGTGGATTGAACGAGACAATTCTTCCAATATAAACAAGGGTAACAACGGCGATAACAATATTCACTGTAAAAGTTTTTGATCGAGACGGAGTGAATATTTTATAATTGAGATCAATTTTAATAGCTTTATTGAATTTAATTTTCATCTACTTCATTCTTTCAATGACTCTGTAGCGCACTATATATATATCTTTTGATGAGATCCGTTTAATTTCGTGAACCGTTTATAGCAAAGTACAACTTTTCCCAGGTGGCCTAAAAAGACAAATAATAATAAATAAATAAATAAAGTGAATCCACTTAAATGGAGCTATTTCAAGTTGGTTAAAGTATGCATATTAAAACATGTTTAAAGTGTTGGGTGTCCAAAAGCCTACGTTGTCAATTTCGTCTCCATGAAGCATCTTTAACAAGTCTTTTTTCAGGTGTTCGTTATGCTCAGATAGGATCAGGTAGGGACTGCGTTAACATATATTTATTATATTTGGACATTAATTTGATAAGTTAACCATTGTCTCACCATTTATTCATAACTGTTTTAAACCACCACGGCAAGGCACCACCAGAATGATCGAAAAGTCTTTTCCCAATAAATTTCATTGCAAAGCGGTAGTATAACCTGAAAATCCTACCATCCATTCCTTCAGTGTCTCCATTTATCTAATGAAATTAAGAAAATTGAAACAAAATTTATAATTTAGTTTGAAATGCTCTGATCTAAATTTGAGAACTAACATTGCCAAGTTCTTTAGATTTCTTAAAGATTTCGTGCAACTTGGAAGTGATATATAGGCATTTAAGGAAGTCGTCGTACAACATATATTTTTCAATCGTATAATCGCATTCGTCATATTCCGTTGGTTCTTCGATGTTGTCCCGTGGAATATGGGGTTCAATATCGTTGCAGTGTCGGTTATCTATGAATCTCATTAATTCTTCGGGGCAGTCACAATTCTTTAATTTAAATTGAATTTGATAAATTATTAGTGTAGTAGCAAAGTCTAATAATTTAATAACTTATTTACATACTACAATAATTCATCGCTGATGTAATAAATTATTACTAAAACGTACAATAATACTATGGAAAACTCCTCCGAATGTACTCAGACGCTCAATAGCTAAGAAAATGTCAGAGCCACATTCTGCTTCTTCCTCTACACATCGACGTGCCTAATAAAATGAATAATTCATGTAAATAGCATAAAATAAATTTTTCATTTATCTATATTTATACATGCACATGTCCCAGGATGAAATGCTTTGCTCGATGTAAGTTTTCTTCTTCGTTTGTGGCTGATTTGAAATACTGGTACAAATAATCAACTCTAATATATTGGAATACACTCTTAGCCAAAAATATGTAGTTTTTATCGTGAATTTTCATCTGAAAATAGAGGCAATAAATGATGAATCATTAAAATCAGTCAAAATGCACTGTTTAAATAATTTACTATGAAACGGACGAGTGAATGTAATTAATATAATGCAGAGACTTATCAATATAATGCTTAAACCTTACTTACCTGTTGAATGTTTATGTATGACTTATAGTCACTTTTAAATTCTTTAGAGGGTTTGATTTTAATTTGTTCGACCAAGATCCCACCTAACAACATCGGGAAAGTGAAATTCAATATTAAGAAATATTCACTAGATCCATTTAACATATGAAATTAATAGAATAATAATAGTAGTAGGTTTCACAAATTTTTTTTACATTGGTGAGAGATCCAAGATGTTATCCGTTTGTTTTGTGCGTTCTTAGCTTCTGGAATGTTTTTGAGTTTTGGTAAATACATATACATCTGGATCGCTACAACGAGAAAATTTTCATATAGCAACGTTGTAAAAGTTGTTATTTGATTGATAAGATTATTAAATGATGTTTCACAGTTCAGACATACTTCCCACTAATTTTCCAAGGTTTTTATCCATGGCTCTCTTATGCCAGTCTACCGCCACTTTTAGAAATTTGATTCCACGGCATATATGCATTATATTTCGATCGAAGAATAAATATGGGATGGGGCTGTTAAGATAAATAAACATTTATCAGTTTCGAATTTCATACATTAAGTAAGATAAAAACGTACCAAATAGCATATTGGTATCGCAAAGGAATTCTCCAGCCGTTTAAATCCATTTCAAAATTTTCATCAGTAAAATGTTCTAATAATTGAATAAAGGCCGTGTCAATGATGCGGCACTTCATTTTCAAGAACTGAAAACACAAATAACGATTTTTGAATTTGTTAAGTTTAATTCGACATATTTCCATTTTATCCCGTATTTCCGATTTTTGCCTGATTTAGTTACTCGTGACGAAAATATTTGAAGACCATTGACAAAAAGAATATTTAAATTCATACCAAGCGACCGTAGATAGCTTGAAACGACTTATAAGTATTTTCCACAAGGAACCTCGTTGATTCTTCTGAACAGTTACCTGTTGATACGAATTGTTTTCAAAAGGAGTCAAACAATTTTATCAATTGCATTCAAATTCAGTATGTTATTATTATGTGTCAGTGATATTAGTTATTTACTAACTCGATTTGTTTATGAGAGGTATGTCTTGACCTGGATATAATATATCATCTAGACTGAAGATATACGGATCCGATTTGCAGGGCAAGAGAGAACTGAAATTTTAATAAATAAATTATGAATGACGAAATCTAGTCGCAACTTGTTGCTGAGCAAAAAATATGCTGCTCTATGTCTTAAAAGAATCATTACGACAGAGTTCATTTTTGTTACGAACAAATAAGGTAATAGGTAATGGCTTCTTTATGAATTGTAGAGATTTTGAGGTATATTATTGATAACGACAGATAAAAGAAAAAGCCGACCTCAGAATAGTCGCGGTTTTCTTAAATTCTTCAATAGTTTCCTCTGGCACTTCCTACGTAATTGTAGAGAAAAAAGGATTGAAGGAACAAATTATCTAAGATAACTCATTAAGTTTTAGCATTGCAATTATAAGATATAAAAAATTAAATTTAATTCCAACCTCTGAATCTGGCAGAAGTGGCTTGCTCAATTCTCTTAATGAATCTATTACAAATTGTGCCGCAGTTTCTATAATGGATTTCAAAATATTAACTAATTTAATTCACGTTGGTTATATTTTTAAAGACTAATTTAAATATTTTTCAAAGACTTGGATGAGCAGTCACCAAAGAAAATAGTTGGGCGCTAAGTATGCGATATTCGTACACATCTACTTAATGCTTTACATGTATTTTAATTATCATCTTAACTATGATAAACACTTTTGATTTTACCGTTGAAATTATTTTGAAGCTTATTCTCATTCATTTTCACAATGGTCAAATGCTTGCTATAGAACGATGTCTTATATAAATATATTGGATGTCTGCAACTTGCCCAAATACAAACCAAAAACTTTAATTTCGAAATGTCAATATAAAATATAGCATTAAATTTTTAAAATTTATTAGATTAAAATGTGAAATAAAATTTCACGCCAACTCGGACGCCGTTTATAATTAGAGACTAGTTATACAGTGGAGTTGTTGCTAAGAACAGAGTTAAATTTAAGTAGTTACGGTTTTTCAATCGAGAGTCGAAGTCGTGATTGAAATTTATTTTATTTTTACTCAAACGTGAACTCAAACGTGAACTCAAATGTGAACTCAGAGAAAAATGTTATTAAATTCGCAATGAATAGTCATTATCACCTGTCAAATACAATACTCATCAAATTTTCTTTATACCATCACCATCATCATCTTCATCATCGTCGTCGACATCATGAATTCGAAAATTAAAACCCAATATTCTGTTAAACATAACACCTTCAAATGGGGATGTAAAACGTTCCACAAAAATCTATATTATACATCAAGGAATCCCAACTAGTGAAAATTCAGAAACGAGAGTCAGCTGAATTTAATATTGAACCCCTGTGCCAATTCTAATATGACTGATAGAAGTATTCAAATGTACTCTACGTCATAGTCAACGCTCGAGTCAAACAATCTCGAGTCAAACAATTTCGAGCCAAAAAGTTATTACAAGTCGGTCAGAATGAGAGCTTTGAAGTGCGCATCAGAAGTTTCAAACTTCTTCATTATCTACGCTGGGCTTTTTTCTGACCGGCGGACTTCTTGACTCGTTTCTTGGTCGTTGTCACTTTCGGATGGCAGGCGTCGATGTGATCTGCCAACCTGTACCTCGTATAAAATCGAGGCTTCTTTTTACACTTGCAACGCTGGCACATGAATGGAGCATCATCTTCAGGCACTGTAAGAATAAAATAGTTCGATCCAAATTTTAAAGTTGGTGATGAACAACATGTTATGCTCCATTAAAAATTAAAGTTTAAAAATGTATTGTATCGTATGTATATTGTATGTATTGTATGTAAATTCAGGTTATTCAGAACATTAACGTACGCATGCAGGCTCCTTTGGAACGATGCTCACAGCAATCGTCTGTCGTGGGGAAGACTTGCCCGCATTTTTTGCACTCGTGCCTCAACTCAACTTCTGCCTTCAACAGACTCTGCATTAATTTTAAAATGGAATTCTGTTTTTTATTATGCTCGCACAGAAACGGTCAATTGACTTGAAGTGGCTTGGGAACTAATTAACATATAGATACAAAGGAGTACGAAAACTATTAGCTTATTTGGCAGACAGGGATACAAAACTCTGCTTTTACGCTTTAGGTTCAAAAAACTTTAGAAAACATTAGACATCTGCAGGAAGCTTTGCCTTCAGTACAGAAACATTGCCAAGCTAATATTTTTGCCGAAACTACAAAAAAAATTTATATTGTGCCACTTACCGGGTTAAAACCCGTCTTGAAATCCATGGTAAAAGGCATCTTCTTATTGTTTTCTTCATCCTTTTCCTTGCCCCTTTTCTTACCCTTTTTTCTGCCAGAAGCCATATTTCCCACAGAACACGACAGCAAACCGAAATTGGTTATTCTTCGATATTACGAGATCAGTTGTTGACTTAACAAGTAGTCGATATTCCGGCTCGCAGTCGATTCACTTTTCTATGCCTAAAGATGTCTAAAGGCTCGCTTTAAAAAATTATCTATTTAATTTTTATTTATAAGAAATCGAATTCGTCCTTATTAATACTGCTAATTAATATTAGTATTACATTAGCCTTAAATTTGTGCCTTCTGAAATTCTAAATTCAATAAACCGAGCATTAGACGTTAATAAAACAATGAACATTAAACATTTATTTCTAAATTAGTTGGAATCACATCGCTTGTCATTGCCTGCTTGTCATCATCATCATCATCATCATCATCGCCACCGCAAGCTGGACTTTGTTGGTACGCAACACTTTCTCCGGCCAAGAGAGCACTGCGTACAACTTAAGGACGTCGCTTGTCGAAAATTTCATTGAAAAATAACAATGATTTGTTTACAAACGGTGATTTGTTTACAAACAATGGCTTTTGTAAATATCACCAATTCCGATAAATGCCTTCACCGACGATCATTGGCTGAGAAAATTGGTAAATTAAAGAAATTAAAAGGACAATTATTTTATTTAATTTCAAGTTTTTAAAGCGATTTCTTTCAAGACTTGAAAGAAATTAACGATCAATACTGAAGCCAATTGTAATGTATTTTAAGGCTAGAAATTAAAGGAATATGAAAGGCGGTTGATTGTATTTTTTTAATATATATTTAATATATTTTTGTTTATATATGGTGCTTATATTGTCTAGCAATCGGTTAGCACTGCACTGAAATCCTATCCTGCATTGAATATCATAGGGAACGTTGCTTTTAAAAGATTTTGATGTAGTTAAATCCCTGAAAAGCTACGATGACCATGACCGGCCATTGCAAATTGCAAGCACCTGATCTGGAGTATTTAGCGCTCTGAGTTTTGGGCATGTCATCGTCATCGTCGTCAGCATCGCCATCGTCATCGTCATGTCTCATTCCCCGAGACCTATTTGTGGAGAGTCACGTGGATGAAAGTGGATAGGATTAGTGTCCCTAATTTAAGTTCCAATGACGACCCTCGATGAACTGAATACTGAACTAAATAACATCTTTTGCACGACCTCAATTTGTAATTAATTTTACGTTTTTCACGATTCATACTTTCGTCAGATACATTGTGAGATGTTTTTTATTTATTGATGTTTATTCATTCATTCCTCCATCCATCCATCCATCCATCCATCCATCCATCCATCCATCCATTCATTCGTGCATTGAGTGAGTTCTTCATGCATCATGCTTCATGGATCACCAAAATGGTCCGAAGGTATTTCCATCTCAAGCAACATCTAAAGCTTAGGCAGGCGTTCGTAGGTGAAGACGTCGTGGATCTCAGAGGCCAAGTACTTGTCCTGAGCCCTGAGTCCCCCTCCTGGCATGTTCAGGTGGGTCGGGGCCTCGTTGAGGCCCTCGTAAGGCTCGGGGCAGTTGCTCTGCATCAGACAGGACAGATCCACGTTACCACCTGGAGGATGATTTAAAGTTATTCGATTAAGATGCTAACTGTTGCGATGAGGACGATGACGATGATGACAACATCGACAAATGCGATGACGTTGATGACGACGACGATGATGATGATGATGGTTTTATCTTAGACTGACTCACCATCTTGTTCGTCAAGGACCAACTCTGGAATCTTATCCTCTAGAACGGGATCAGAACAGCCCTCGACGATGTTGGACAACTGGGTTGTGAACGAAGATGCACTCGAACGAAGATCCAGCGGTCTCGGCCACTTGTACATCGCTTGCCATCCAATCAGAGTAGACGGGTAGGAGGAAGAGGACGAAGATTCAGGTGATGATGATGATGATGATAACGATGGTGTTCTGTTTGCATTGCTAAGAGCTAAGGCCTGAATGATTTGAGGTAAATGGGATATATCAGGTGTTTACGATGACAGTAATGTTTATAGCCATCATAATTTTATAGGCCGAGATTGACAGCATATATGTTATTATTATTGTTGTTGTTGTTGCGGTTTCTCATGTCTTCTGATGTGATAGTATCTAATTACAGGATAATCGTTGAAAACAAATTGAATCAAAATTTAATATTAAATTAAATAAAAATTCCAAAACAATTAAAAATATAAGAAAAAATAAACTTATCAAAATATAAGGAAAACATCTGTAAGTAGAATAAATAGACTATTAAGAAAGTAATATTTAGTACCTGCTTCTTGCTAGGATGCCAGATTCTGAGAAACATTTTTTTAAATAGATTTTTATAGATAAATATTAGATAAATTCCAAGAAGTTTTAAAATAATTTAATTATTTCCAAATAATAACGAATGATCTTTATACGATTTAAGTTGTTTACTTTGCGTGAAACTTTATAAATTATCTTGTAATCAAAATCTCGTTTCGAAATACATCTTCCAACAATTTATACGGAAGCTCCAGCGCCGTATCTCCCTTTTATTTGCCGCTCGCTCCTCGAGGCGTCTGCTTTTAAGGAAGCTCTCGACCAATCAGGCTTGCCAGATTTGCAGCCATGTGACTGGAAGCATTATGGAGCGCTAATAAATATTTTCACTGGAAGAATGGTAGTATAATAACGATTGCAAATATAAAAACGTTTTAATCAAATCAATAATAATAATAATAATTATAATAATAATGATAATAATAATAATAATCATCACCATCATTATCATCATCATCATCATCACTTTATTCAGATGCGATAACAATAAGTTTTTATATCTGTTCAAAAAAACGTAGCTCCTACAAATAATAAAATATGCCTCGATGCCAGCGTGAATGCTGGACAGATAGAAATCATAATAACGATAATAACAATAATCAGCACGTGACACTGCGCTCAGCCAATGAGAGTAAAGCGACGCAGACCATGTGGCTCTCTTTTTATAGACTGATGTTGATTCGTCATGTCGCGTTCATCGATCCGTGACGAAGAAATTTTGACTTGGATTGCATCACCCGGTCACACAATCAATCAACACAACTGCGCAACCGCTTTACAATTATTTATTTATTATTAGAAATGAGACCCAATAAGCCAACAGTATTTGTAATAATTTATAAATTATTATATATTATTTTCAATTTAATCGATAATAATAACAGGTCGTCACCAATTTCGAATTATCGAAATTATTTATTAAATTTCATTCTTAAACATTCCACCCTTCTAAGTGTTTTTTGTTCGCAATCCTATTTTATTTGTAATTATTATTATTATTATTATTACTATATTTTATTTGTTATCACAGCATCAATGCCAAGCCATCTCTGAATGTATCCACACCTCATCCTTGCCTAGTTGTCTAATGATGTCAATGCAATGATGATAGTAATAATAATAATAATAATAATAATAAATAATGATGATGGTTATAGTAATAAAATGACACATCGTAACCACACTGAATGAGTCCTACAAGGTGGTCAAACGTTTATTTACATGAACTCTCATCACGGCTCAAAGCCGTGATCTAAAAAGGACACAGATGTGAATCTAGGTCATGTCAGATCTCGCGACCAATGGCGCAACGAGAGACCCGAGAGTTGGGTCAGAGAGATGAGGAAATTGCGCAGTAGTTGGTGATCTCTACGATAACATTAACGCGCTTCTAGCAACGTTCATCGTCGTCATCACCATCACAAAGAGGTATCATTATCATGTCCACGAAAATTGCCTCCTGTACAGAGCCAGTCAAAACGTTGTAAAATGCAGGTGCACACTTTTGCAAATGGCTAATCCATGAAGTAGTGCTAAGACAATCTGCCTCATATCATCACCGACAATGATGAGGGTAATAATAATAATAGCAATAATAATAATAATAATAATAATAGCAATAATAATAATAATAATAATAATAATAGCAATAATAATAATAATAATAATAATAATAATAACATAATAAGATGCAAAATATCCATCCAAAAGTGCCATTATACATAGAGCATGGAGTGTACAATTCTTGCAAGCAGGAGAGAATTCATTCCTCTACATACAATACAAAACAATACGGTGGCGGCAATGCTGATGAAAACTCATGCACAGGAGAGACCGATTCAAGAATAGCAATAAAAACCAATAATTAATTATTATTATTGTTATAATAAAAATAATGATGGCATTAATAATAATAATAATAATAATAATAATGAGAACATTGTTAGCCAGTCTTTCAACACATGTGACTTTCAAAATGAAAGCACATTATCATCATCATCATCATCATCATCACCATGTCAACAGCATTGCTTGGAGCATCTCGACATTTCGTTATCATCGCTAGAGTTACTGTTCCGAGTCACGGTGCCGATCACGCGCAGGTGCGACGGCGCGTGCAACGACCCGAGGGAGGTCGCGACGGCTGTTCGTCCGGCAGGTTAAAAGCAGACGAGTGGCTACAAAAAAACAACAACAAAAAAAACAAACAAAACACGTGAAGAGGAAAAGAAAAAGAAATTCGACGTGCATCTCGGTATCTCGGCCTTGAAAAATGGAAAATATGAATCGGTTAAATTTACTTTTCCTTCTCTTTGCTCGAGAAAAAGTTAAAATGAACAAAAATCAGCAATCATAAAAATCCATCTGTCCAAAAACACGAGACCCTTCCTTCGTCTTCATCGTCGTCGTCATCATCATCATCACCGTCGTCATCATCATCTCCTCCGCCTTCGTGGTTGGCTCGAAAGTGGGTGCAATGGTCATCATAATCATTTACGACTAATTTATGTCAATCTGCGATCGAACATTCAGCAGGAAATGAAACGCACGGCCCTTTTTTATAAATGGCTTCACTTGACTACTGCCAGTCGGCGTCGTCCTCGTCGTCGCAATCGTCGTCGTCGTCTTCGTCGGAGTCGCTGCAGACGTTCTTCCGCCTCTTGGGCTTCTTCTTGACCTTCTTGGAGGTCGATTGCTGCCCGTGGGAGGCTCGAACCGAGGTGCCCTGTCGGTTGTTGGTCTTCCTCGATTTGCCCGAAGAAGGAGCAGACGAACGCTTGGCAATCGCCTGGTGCTGTCGGGTGCGGAAGGATCGAGTGAGAAAGCGGACTACTTTCAGTTAGGCATTGAAACGGAGGTTAGGATCGAGAGTTATCGATGCCGTCAAATAATTTTATTTTATCGTAAGAATTATCTACCGATTATCATCAATTCACGATCATTTTATACCTATTATTCACCAGAGAAAAGAAAATGTAGACAGACTGAACTGACCTGTGGTCCGTTGGGGAATGTGCTGCTGTTGTTGACGATGCTGTTGCCATCTTGAAGGTTGTTGGCTGCGGTCGTTGGCGAAGCGTCATCGTCCATGTCCTCCTTGTCTATACTGGCCATCAGTTCTTTGAACTGGAAAGTATATTAATAATAAAACACATTAAACATATTATCACCATTTAAATGCTCAGCCAGCTAATTGCAGAAGAAGAATTAAACAGCAAATGTTGACTTATGTATTGTATCATATCATAATCGTCGATGTCATCATCTTCTCACGTTTAGGTACGCATTGACGATCTCCCTCCTGTGCTCGGCATTCCTCTGG
The DNA here is from genome assembly GCA_034509925.1 of Hirudinaria manillensis. NCBI lineage: Eukaryota > Metazoa > Annelida > Clitellata > Hirudinida > Hirudinidae > Hirudinaria > Hirudinaria manillensis. Next base: position 7,708,417 of record CM067536.1, read on the forward strand.
CACAGCGGTTCCGCTCTGGCGAGGAGTTCCAGGACCTGGTTGGGCTGGAACTTCACGCCGTGCTTTCGGTTCACGGACTTCTCGTAGACCTTGAAGTCCATCGGAGAGTACTGCTGGATTTTACTGGGGGAAGACAACAAAGACGTCACTAAGGGATTTGCTTCTTAAACTAATGAATGAAAAGATAGCCCATGGATCTCAGGAAAAGCCACCTCCTCATATCAATCATATCAAGGTTAGGGGTTATAATCGCTCTTATCTCTTAATTAGTTAAGTAATTAGCCGACAGACAGATCTGTCGCAACGCGACCGAAGGTGCTCACTTGTCCGTGAATCCGTACATCTCCTTGAGGTGTTGCTTGAGTACAAGCAGGAGGAGGTAACCTTGCAAAGACGTGTACAATTCGACCAGGGAGTCTCCCTCGACCGGAATCAGGGCTGGAGAGAAGGAATACTGTACGATGAGCAGACGATACTTTCAACTTATCTACTTAATCACCTATCTCTGTATTTATTTTACACGTAGCACGTGATTGTCTATCCATCCATTGAATTTATATACATTTATGTAACAATGGGTTGTGAAATCCAATAACCCTGGACATCATTTGATCATAAATTTCATATATATATAGGGAACTTGAGGACCATGAATGACACCTCCATCCCAGACGAACTGACCTAATAAGGTTTCCGGGTCGTCCTCTTCGTCGTCGTCGTCCTCGTCGTACCTCTGCACCGGGGGTCGCTGCTGTTCCTTCGTTTGCTGGTCGTGAAGCTGAGCCTGAGGAGTCGACGACGATTCGCATTTCATCTCCTCCTTCGGTTCTGCCTTCACGGTCACTCCGTCTTCGAGCGACTGGGGTTCGGGTTTCGTCTCTCCCTCCCCGGCGGCGTCGCCGTCTTCCTCCCTCTTCACGGAGGACGTTCCGTTCTCGAGGGGGCACGGGTGGACCGGAGGAGGGTAGAAGCCCTGGGAGAGCATGGTTCGTGAGTAACAAAATTGAAAGGTATTCAAATGATAACAAAGTTGGATTATTTTAAAATTAAAGTTAGTTATCGAGTTATGTAATTGAAGTGATGACAAAGACAACGATTAGAAACAGACCTCTTTAAAGGACTGGAGGAGATTGAAACCAGATACGGACAGAATGATGTCAATTTGGTGGATTATGAAGAGAGGCTCGTCCTGCAATTGGTAGGAGAAATAGGCCAGGTTGTCTGCCATGTACAAAAGCTCCTCTAGTGGTGTTTTCTGAAATAAATTATGCAAATTCAATCAACAGTCATCTAGCAATGCATTGATTGACTCAAAACAAAATGTCTCTCCTATCCTAATAATAAAACAACATTGACATCAATTATCAATTCAAATTGAAAATGAGTGAACTGTTTTAGTTTATTTAAAAGAGTCAATTTGACTTGTTATTAATAAATGTGTAAGAAAACTCAACAAAATAAACAAAAATTAGAAAGCCAAGATCTTTGAAGAGCTTACGTCTTCAAACATCCTGAGGGCATTCATGACCACGACCCTCCTGTTGCTCCTGTTGGTGCGTACGAGGGAGTAGATGTACGAGTTGAGGGAGGTCAGGGTCCCGTTCTCCTCGACCCGAACCCCTCTCAGCTGCTGACCTCCGGGCTGCTGCCGGTCAACGTGCTGGTGGAGCAGCTTCTGTAGACGACACGACATCTTTATGCCCTGCATGGCCCTTGCCTGTAATGTAACATAACATAACTAGCAATGGATAATGATTTAGATTATGATCATCGAGAAGTTGTGAATTAATAGACGTCGGGAGACGGTCTGGACCCGGAAATTGGTTTCAAAATCGAGGTGTGGACCAAGACGGAGCATCCACATGATCGTCATCAGGATCAATGACAACCGGCATCATTACCACCACTGCTACCAACATCAGCATCGTCGTCACCCACCTGCACAAAGCCAGGATACTTCTTGTCGATCTCCATTATTTGCTTGTCTGCCTTCAATCTGATGTTGATGTTGGGATCCGAGCCCATGCAGATCAACTGTGCCATGCACTGGACATACACATGAATGGTTATTTATTTCTATTAATTAATTATTATTAGGTGGCAAATCATATTATTATTATTATTATAATTAGTTTAAACATTTAATTTCTTAAGATGCCTTTCCACCTATTATTCTTATGTTGGTCAACAAGTAAGGATGGTGTCATATTTTATAGTTCAGTGATGCCTAGGAAACTTGCGATGCAGATGGCTCAAAAACATGCACAGATGTTGAAGACATGTATAGGTGAAGAGTGCAGTACATCAAGTACAAAGGACGTTGTCACCTGTTGCGGATGTACGAGGCCCTGGTTGAGTATGAGTGTGACCACCTCCAGGGCTGCCATGCGCACCTGCGGATCCATATGGAAGAACGACTCCAGGATCTGCTTCAGGTAGATCTGTATGATCGTGCTGGCCATACTAGGAATGGAAACAGGCAAAATGTAAACATTGCACATCAATTAGAATACACAAAAGGCATTAATAACATCTTAATCAGTGATTTCTCTGTGACTTTAGAACTAATCCATCATAAGACATCATTGTGTTAGACCAGATAGTAATAATAAGGATCGTCATCATCACCATCATCATTCTCACTCACCCAGACTGCACGTCTCCCATCTCCTTGAGATTTTCCTTGTCATGAAGCTTCCTCCCTGATCAAAAGATCATTATCATTACCACCTGGCAACTATAACTATAAGCCACAAAGTCCAACGAGGTCAATTAGTCCATTGAAGGATGAAGGACCGGCAGGAACCAATCACGACTAACGATACAAAAAAAATCCTCGAAGGAGGCGCCTTACACTCTGCGTCGGCTTTGGCCATCTTGACTTCTTCTTCGACGAGGTACTCCTTGATGTTGTTGAGGACCTGACAGCACATGTTCGACTCGACGCCGGGGTCCGTCAGCATCTTCTGGTAGATGTCGCGCAACTCCTTCCCGAGCATCAGCTCGTAGTACCTGGTCGTCAGGCAACCTGGATGACGGACAGACGGATCGATGATCGATCGAGCGAACAACTGACGAAAGTAAGCGGGGTGGAGTTGGTTTATTGAAACGAGCAAGCCCATCGCTTGATGATGTCGATGGTTCTGATGTTCAAAATTCGACTCAAGAAACCAAGCCATTGCAAATGAAGAGATAATTGAGTCGTTATTAGAAATTTGATGAACGAATTTGTTTATAAATATGGCATGATAAATAACAGGCTGTAATAAATGCAAATGAAATTAAATCTACGAGAACATATCTATGCAGAAACCCTACCAAGGGCAGCAAGAGCCTGGACTTTGATGTCTGGAAAATCAATGAAGTGCAAAAGAAGTTCAAAGACCTTTTCCTTGATGCAGGACATCTGGTGACAAAAAGTAAACACACACTTCAAATTCCTATTGAATCCATCATTACTTCACCACCAACAAGACTTCACACAAAGAATCGACTGCCAACAAGCTCACCATGATGAATGCAGTTTAATAATAAATAATATGCAAATCTACGAGCACTGCCTTTACTATCATAATCATCATCACCACCATTAGTATCATAATCATCATCACCACCTCTCTGAACTCCTCAAACTCTGGAGCGTCGAAGTCAAACTGCTTGCACAGTTGACCGACGACGAAGAGCGACCTCCTGAGGCAGGACTTGACGTTGTCGCCCATTAAACCGAAGTGTAGCTCCCTGATCCTGGTCGAGATGCCTGTTATGAAAGAGGTGACAGAGGGTCATGCATGGGTGGCAATGATGCTTCAACGATGACGTCATGTCACACATGGAAGGTGTTGACCGTGGCTTTAAGTGAACATGATGGTGGCGGTTGCAATAGGCAGAGGACGACTACCGTAGAACTTGTTGAAGCAGTCGAGGATGAGTTTGTAGTTGTGCGTGATGTCCCTGACTATGGCCCCCAGGCAGCTTATGCCACTCTGTATGACCTGTCCAAGACGTCGATAAAGTTATATTACATAGCTAAATAATAACGACAGTTATAATAAGACTAATGATATTAACGACAATGACAAGTCTATTCGACTAATCAATGATTTATTTATCAATCGAGAATAAGTCAACAACTGAAAAGTCAACCGACCACAGCTCCCTGCCTGAGCACGAGTTTCGAGATGTCCTCTTCGAGCTGAGCGAGGAAGGACTCCCCCGGGTGCTCCATGAGCGGAACTGCCAACTCCAGCATCTTCACCACGTTGCTCGCTATCATGATGTCGGATTTTGTCTGGAACGGGAGTAACCGAGAACTTTTTTTATATTAAAAATTTTATTTTAAAATAATTTTATTTGTACAAATAAGCATTAAATTATTTATTTATTTATTTTAACGAACGGCATTAAGAAGACACTTTGCGATTTCATGATTATTATCCGACTTACCCTAAAGAAATGAATTAAGAACATTGAAAGGTCATTGAAACTTGAGATTTTGCTAGCTTTATGGTTCATTGTCATCATTCTTATATTGGGAAACTATTGGCAACAACATATTGGCAACAGTAATGTCGGGAGTAATGGCAACCACGACAACCGCTTCAACCAACCATGAACTTGATGTTGAGGTACGGGTGAATCAACGTGCAGTGCTTGACCAGAAGGATCGGCTTGACCTTGCAGAAGAGGTACAAGGTCGAAAAGCAGGCAGCCAATCGGGAATTGGTGGCGTCTGAGCGACCGATGGTTAATTCGTAAATAAATAAAATAAATTTAATCATTTTGTTTTGTCTTTTCCCATGATTGATTAACATACGATTACATCTTCCTGAGTGAAAAACAACAACGACAACAACCTGCATTGGTCTCCAACCGAAGGACGTTGTCGACAAGGCAATCGACAATCTGTCGACAGGACTTGAGGACTGGCTTCTCCTTCGAACCCTCCTCAGCTTTCAAAAGCTGCAAGTAAGGGGTCAAAGTGTTTCAGTTTCTTGAACTTCTCAGTGAATGAGTAGTGAGACCGAATGAATAGCAAGTGAGTGAATAGTAAAATGAGTGAGCAAGTGAGAGTGAGTAGTAAATGGGTGAGCATTGAGAGTGAGTAGTAAATGGGTGAGTGAGTGGGTTTTAAAATAAAATTAGACAAACGTTTTCCATGAGCCTCTCCAGCCACTCGAAGCCGATGCTCGTGGAAGCGATGGATGCGACCTCGGTGATGTTGAGCACCTTTTGGAGGAGCGACGATGCGTCCTTGTCTCTGCAAGGGGAGAACCACATGCTCTGGAATGTTTCGTTCACGAGTTTCTGCCGAGAGAGAAGTTGCATCGTCATGTGCGCTCGAGGTATGGATACTGCTCTTAAATGGCTAACGAAGACGGTAATTAACTAGAGCCGAGATAGGAAATGTTTACGTCGCCATTGTAATTTACGTTGTAAAGCTTTAGTTGTTGATAAATTTTCTTGATGAGCAATACCTTTGATTGTTTGATCGAGAGAAAGATCAAGTGCACCTACCCTAATCCCCTCCTCATCGTTGACCCTCCTGACCATTTTGACGCACATCTCGGGCACCTTGGGGAAGTTCGGCTGCTCCAAGCAGACGTCTCTGAAGATTTTGATGACCCTCTTCCTGACGCTGATGCCCGTGTCCTGTGATTTCGCAACAAAGTCAATGAGCAAGATTAATTATTATCAACATAATTCACCTTTTATAAAAAAAAATGGTGATACATAACTTATAAATAAGTTATTATTATTACTATTACTATTATTATTTAAAATAATTTAATAACGGTCATATTATTACTTAAAATAATGATTAAAATCATCATTGTGATTTAAAAAAACAATTAATTCCACGAGAGCAGACCAGTATCCTCTCGGACAGCATGTCGTAGTACTGCGCAGTCAGTTCGGGTCGGATGAGGACGAACTTCCCCACCAGTTCGATGGCAGCCTCCCTCACGGAGGTTGAAGAGTCTATGAAGCGGGTGTGGACGGCCAGCTGCATGTCTTTCTGTGATCGAGTGGGATGAATACGATTGAGTATATAATATAATTTACCATAATATAATATAATATAATATTTATAATACACTATACAATGATATCAACATTTCAAATGTAAATTGAGGAGACCTGCTAATTATTTGTTATTATAGTTTTGGGTCTGTTTCCTCTCAGTTATAAATTCATACACAGGGCAAATCACCATCGGTGACATTATCGCCACCATCACAATCGCTAATAATCGTCGTTGTCATGACGTCAAGCATGAATTCCGAAACCACCCAACATCAACATCCCCCTCCCCATCTCCAGCACGTACAAGCCTCACACGACTCACCTTCGCCAGGACACCAGGATCTGCTTCGACGACTGCAGCTAAGCACTTGAGAGCCCTCGATCGGACCGCCACTGCCGTGTCGTTCAGTACTTTCAGGATCTGACACGAGGATAGGATAGGAATGATTTTAAAAGGAAAATTAATCGAATGCTAATTAGTATTAATTGGTAATACTAATTATATAATACTAATTAGTATTAATTAATTAAATTAAACAAACCCGCTCGTTCCTCAAAATAGCAAGACTAAGGCATTTTTCATAAAAAAATGCGATATTACCACAGCAAAAATAATAAAAATGATGATAAAAATATGGTCAACTGATACCTGTGTGAGATAGATGTCAAAGCTCTGGGAGAAGGGCCTATCTGATGCAAGGTACCTGGCCACGAGGAGTGCACTATCATAGTCCAATTTCGTCTTGGATTGCCTGTTGTCAGTAAATATATTACATTAAAATATTATTTATAATAATATAAATATTATTATATATAATATAAATATTATTATATATAATATAAATATTATTATATATAATATAAATATTATTATGTATAATATAAATATTATTATAAATAATGAATTATTATCATTGTTTACTATTTTATGACTTTTATGAAGATATTCTAACCTGATAGATGAGGTGAACTTCTTGAACTTTGCAGCCTCCTTGAATAGGAACTGCTTTCTCTTCTCGACCTCCAGCTGGGTAACCTTCAGCCACTCCATCTCGTGCGACGTCTTCCGAGCGATTCCGGACTCCTCGTCGTAGTCTTCCTCCTCGGTCTCCTCCGAGTCCGTGTCTTCCTCGTCCTCCTCGGATTCGTCTCCGTCGTCGTCCTGCCGACGGGAATTCCGAGGTTTCCGTTTCTTCGGCTTCTTGGGGCGGCTCTTCGAACACTGCCGCTGCTTCCTGGGCGTGGACGTCCTGGAGCCGCCTTCTCTCCTCTCCTGCTCCTCCATCCTCTTCGTCTTCATCTCGATCTCCTTGCCGCAGTCCCTCAGCCACTGGGCGATGTAGAAACGACGGGCAAACTGGAGGTAGAGGATGGCAAGAGGTCAGTCGTGCAATTCCTCACTCGTGCCGGTAAAGTATTTTTATGCATATTCATTGCAGCATTCAAATTGATTAAATAAAACAAAAACAAAACAAAATACTGACCGTAAGGGCCGGATCGGCTTCCGTATTCGATGCCAGGTACTCCAGGAGGGCCTTCTGAAGACTCTGGGTCCTGTTGATTTCGCTCGTCTTTTGCTCGTTCGTTCCCTCGTTCTCGCCGCCTGCGTCCTTTGCGGCCGCCGCGTCGTCATCTTCGTCGCTGTCCAAGACTTTCGCTCTGCTCGGCCGCTTGGTCTCTTCTTCCCTCTCGGCCACCCTCGACGCTATGTCGTCCAGGGTCCCCTCGTCCAGTCGACTCGACACGGCGTCCTTTCTCAGGCGGGCCGCGACGATCCCCAGGTAGTCGAGCGACGCCACCCTGAGCGACATTTCGACGGACTTGCTGCTGAACTGCCTCACGAGCAGGTGCCCGAGGAGGCTGAGCAGCAGCTCGGCCGCGGGCCACTCGGGCTTGTTGACGGTCGAGAGGAGGTCGTTGACGAAGTTTCCGAAGAGGCTCCTGTAGTCGTCCTCCTCCTTGGCCGAGCACTTCCCGAGGAAGACGTGCAGGAAGTTGTGGGCCGTCGACATCGCCGTCTCGTACGACGACATGGCGACGACCTCCGCGTCGGCGACGGCCGCGGACTTCTTCCTCTTCTTCTTCTCCCTCCTCCCCCTTTCGACGTCGTCTCCCGTCGCTCCGTCGTCCGCCTCCTCGTCGTCGTCCTCCTCCTCGATCCGCTCCTCGCGACCGAAAGGCAACTCGACGACGCACTGGATCAGCTGGAGCGCCAGGGCCGTGACCATCTGGATGTTCTCGTTGACGTTCAGCCTGTAGCTTCGGAGGTTCTTCTTGGATGAAGGCAGTCTGGCCAGCGAGGAGAGGATATCCTCGAGTATCAACTGACGATGCTTCTCGTACTTGCTGAATATCTGAACACGGACGAGAGAAAGTGGATGAGAGAAAGGTCAACAAAAGGTCAATGAAAGGTTAACGGTTCATTTGTGAGAGTGAGAGTGTTGTGTTTTATATTCTAATTATATAATACTTTGTTCTTTACTGAAAATTAATTGATAATGCTAACATTGGTGACCAGCTTGAGGGCGTTGAGCTGCAGTTCTGGAATGTTCTCAACAAAGAATGGAGATACGGAGAGAGAAGACATCTGAATTAAAGACAAAAAAATTAATAAGAGCAATAACAGCAATCATTTTAATAATAATAATTTTAATAATAATAATAATACAAGAAATATATAAGAATAATAATATAAAAAATACAATAATAATAAACGTCAACAATCTTTGATTCAAGCTGATACGATGTTTTACATCATAGTCTTAATCACTTTCACTTCAACTAGCATCATCATCATCATCATCATCATTGCTACCATCATCATCATCATCATCACCTGTAGAACTATGGTGTCCGTCAGGTCTTGGATGTCGACAAGTTCCGCTAGCAGGGAGGTGACGTCAGTGAGTTTGTTGTAGATGGAAAGGATGGTCCTGTCCTTCATGCTCATCATGGAGGCCTTCGACCTCTTCATCTTCATGCTCGACTGACCCCCTGTGGGAGAGCAGGTGCCCGAAATGAGTCACATGATGGTGGGGCATAGCTACCATACTTCACCATACCACGTAACAACAATAATAGCAAGACTTCCAGCACATAACAAAATTTGAAGATGGAAATTATAAAATCAAAACAAAAACTTAAAGAGAAGAATCAAACAGCAATCGATTAATGATTAACGTACAAACGACCAATATTTGTAACAATCAATCAATCGATTGATCGATCGATCAAAGGCAAGGACCGACCTTTGCCGCTGGGGTCCACCCGGTAAACCGGGTCGAAGACGGGATAGATGAAGTTGCGGAGGTGGTTCCTCGTGAACCTGACGACCTTGTCTATGACGTCTTCGATGAAGACCTGCTTCGGCATGTCCTTGGACGTCATGACCAGCATGGCAGCCAGGCATGCGTCCAGACCGCACGTCACGTGCTCCAGGGTCAGCTCCCTGAAGAGGTCGTCCCCTACCTCGTCGTCCTGGTAACGATTATTGAGATTAGGTTTTTATTTTTTTTTAACTCCATTATATTTAAGAACTTATGTCATCTATTACATTATAATAATAGCATTAACATATGATGATATATATGAATATAATAATAATAATAATAATAATAATAATAATGAAATGATTAATAATTAAATTGGTTGTTTTAGGTTTGTACCAGTTAGGTGGTTGTAAACTCACCACTTCATTGAGAGGAACATTCCTTAGGCCTTGTTTGATCGAGAATTGAAGCAGTGTCAGCAACTTGATCAGCTTCTCGTAGGGAACCTGCAGGAATCATAATTTATTATTATTGTTGTTGTCGTCATTATTATTATTATTATTATTGTCGTTATTGTTTCAAGGCTAATTATTATTAGGCATATATGCAAGATGGTAGTTGCCGACCAGGAATCATAATTTATTATTATAAATATTATTTCAAGCCTAATTATTAGTATTATTATTTTTTTATTAGTTTTAGTGTTGTCTCTATAATTATTATTATTATTACTACATACACACACATATAACATATATGTACATATAAACAATAGGTCATTAGGTACTACCGACCTGGTTCATGTTGGTGACGGTTTTTAGTTTGGCAGCCTCTGATACGACCTCAAGCAGTAACTGTTTGGAGATGATGGTCTCCGTCAGGCAGGAGGTTTCGTCGTCGTCATCTGTTGGTGTCAACAATTCGTCAAGTACAACTCAAGTACTCAAGTACGACTCGGGACAACAATTTTCGAAGACCGAGAACATACAAATATACAAATGTGCCATGAAATACAATCGAAGCGTTTCTTTAAAGCAACGACCTAATCTACAAACGAACACGGGTCCGTTTCGACCGAGACCCAAGGGGTCGGGAAGTGGACCGACCTTTAAAAGTTGAAAGGTCGATTTCCTCCGCTGCCTCGACGACCTGGTCGATGAGTGCGTGGAACTTTCTGACCGTGGCGCCCTCTGGGTGGTCGTCGTCAAGGCCGTCGTTAGGGAGCGAAGAGGAGTGCCTGTGGTGGTGGTGGTGATGGTGATGATGGTGGTGATGATGTCTCTTCTTTTTCTTCTCCTCTTTTCTTCTCGAAACTAAATACGGGGACGAGAGAAGCTCCGATTATTATTCAGTATTTTATATTTATATAGTTTCCAAACACCACCAATAGAACTACATCATTACCACTACCACTACTACTATCATCATCGTCATCATCATCATAATCATCACCACCTTCGGAGACGGACGAAGGACCGGACGACAGGTCGCTGTTGTCGTACAGGAATCCTCTGCGCTGAGTTTCCTCTTCGTTGTCATCCTCTTCGACGTGTTTCGAGTCGACGTAGGCAGAGTTGCTCCTCCTTCTCCTCTTCACTCTTTCCGTCAAGGAGGAGGAGAAGTCGCAAGACTCCCTACTGTCGTCATCGTCTTCTTCATCATCAGAGTGTCTACGCTTGACACCTGATTGGACGATGGGAACGGCTACGATTATGAAAGCATTCAACGGGGTTACTCGGACTGGGGGAGAGAGACGCGAGGGTTTTGAGGTAATTTATTAATAATTGATCTACCAATTGACATATCTGGTGTATTTTTTATTAGATTATTAGCTAACTTTTATCGGACATTAATCAATCTCAATCGTTCTGGACATATTAATAAGAATAATAAAAAACTATGCTGGCATTTTTTAAATATACTACTTATAATATATTACTTCTCTTAGTTAAGCTAAAAGCTCTTAGTAAAGCTAAAATCAAATATAATGCTTAACTGCAGCTCTCTTAGTTAAGTAACTTTTAAGTAACCTTTCTTGGAGAGTTTGATCTTGAGGTTCTGTGTTGAATCCTGAACGACATTGTACTGCATGACCTTGTTGTTGGTGTTGCCCAGAGACTTGTCCTTCTTGTCGTCCAGCCTCGTGACTGTCAGTAACGAACTGTCTTTAGAACTCATGAGTCGCTTTATCGTTATTATTACCATCATCATCATCATCGTCATCATCATGGTTACTATCATTATTTGTTTATTTTTATTATTATTATTATTACTATTATTATTATTATTATTATTATTATTATTATTATTATTATTATTATCATTATTATTAGCCCACTTAAATGCCGAGCAAGTTAACATGAGGCCATCATCATCATCATCATCATCATGTGAACTTACGTGAAACTCTGGGCGACATGTCACCAGACACTTTCTGGAAAAAATTGAAAAACAAAACAAAACAATGAGAACATTCGTAAGAATTCATGTTCGTCTCATCATCCTTCAATCCATCCTTCAATCCATCCATCCATCCATCCATCCATCCATCCATTCTTCTCCTTCGTTCATTCAAACATTCGCTCAGCCGATCACTCCAAAAACCATTGTTGTTGCTGTTGTTGCTGTTGTTGCAACGTTCCTCAAAAATCGACAACAATGCCATTTGCACATGTGTATTTCCACGAATAGAAGCATAATCGTTTCCTCACCTGTGCTGCACCAGAGTCCAACGGTGGCTTCTTCAGCTGGGTCTTGTGTGCTTCCTGGTTTACACGTACAAGGAAATAATAAAGTTTGATTTTTATATTATATTTGATATTATCTTAATTTGACTTACGTGTTATTTGTTAAAAAATAATCCTTAATAATTATGTAATAATAGTTAGTAATCCTTCTGGAGGCTATTTTGAATTTTGACTACAGTTGGATATTTCATTAATTAGATAATAATGCGACATTTTCTAAACTTCTTCTAGAAACAGACCATGTCCAAAGGTTCCAGGACGACTTTGACATTAGAAAGATCCCTGGTGAGGAGATCTTGTTGCTGGTAGAGGTGTTGTTGAAAGTTTTGTTGTTGTTGGTGGTGGTGATGTTGCTGCTGTTGTTGTTGCTGCATCTGCCTGGCCATCTGCTGCTGCTGCTGCTGCTGCTGATGTTGTTGTTGTTGTTGTTGAGTCTGCATGGGCCGGTGTTGGTTTTGCGTCGCCATCGGAGATGCGGAAAACGGCGAGGACTGGGGTTGCGCCAGCGTTTGGAAGGTCACGTAGCCCGCAGACCCGTAGGGAGAGTTCGGCAGGGGCGTGGAACCCACCGACTGATCGAAGGCGCTGCTGCCAGTGTTGCCCATCCGGATGACGGGCTCCGCCCCGGCCGGAGGGGCAGAGGACGCCTGAGCCGGCGAGGACTCTGGTTTGGGATGACACGAATAATATTGTGACACATTTCTGGCTGGAAGTTTAAAAATGGTGTCAAAAACTCTTTTATGATATCTTTGGATGAGGAAAGTGATTTCCTCAGAAATTGTAGATTAATTCAGATTTTAGTTTTACACCTATATTTTATATTTAAGATTTGTATTTTATATCATTTTTCTTATATTCAGGATGGAATCCAAGGGACAAAAAAGTCAGTCTGAACACTCACCAACGAAGGATTTGTTGTTGTTTTTGACGATGCCCATCATTCCCGAAGGGGGCGTGCCAGCGATTTTGAAATTCCCATCTGCCGCGACGGACTGCATGGAGCCCATGAAGTTGGCCATGAGAGGATGAGAAGCATTCTGGTTGGGATATTGGGCAGGAATTAAACCACCAGGGAAATGGTTTAATTCTCCAGTCCTGAATTGATTAGAAGCTTGAAGCATAGCTCCTCCCCTCAGCAATGCTCCTGCCCCCTGATTGGCTGCCATCTGCTGCATGAGGGCTGGGCTTATTCCATTCATAAGGTACTCAAAATCTACAAAATTTAAAAAAAAACAGAATTCATAGCAATCAGTACATCATAATTTATTACATGCAAGAATAACAACAATCGGGAATGCTTTATTATTATTAACATTATTATTATATTAGCAAAATCATATTATTATCATCTAATAACATCCAATAAAATTTACTTACCAAAAGTAAAATTTACACCCTATCCAAATATACCCCTCCTAACCATGGCCAATATTAAAATCCCAGCTGCACCAGCAGACATTATCCAGGACTAGAATTTGAAACTGAAACTGAAATTCACCAACCTTGATTCTGATAGGGATGGCCTTGCATAGGGAGGGGTTGGTGCTCGTATGGCAGGCAGGGTACATTGACTGGAGACTGCATGTTGTTGTAGGCTCCCTCTTCTAACATCCTAAGTCATAAACTTTGACGTTATATCTGACTGACTGCTTAATGATGTCATATTATTATTATTATTATTATTATTATTACCATTGCTTTTTTGAGACTTTTTTATTCAAAATTCAAAACTCTAGCCAAAAGACCACAAATCACATCCAAAAAATTATCATAAATTCATGGTATATCCCAAGGGAATTTAAGTCCTGTCTAGGGGATAACCTAAGTTCCAAAGTCACAAAAAATTTGGTGATATGTATTATTATTATTATTATTATTATTATTGCCATTGTTTCAAATTTGAAAGCAGAATTCACCTCTGATTGGATGGATATAGTTCGTTGTGACCAACAAGAGCATAGCCTACAAAATTTATTAATATTATAATGGTGATATAAACTTTAATGAAGTGTGCCAAAAAATTCGTCACACTGGGAAACCATGTCAATATTTGTTATTTTTTATTATTTTGTTATTATATGTCATATTATCAATTATTATCAGTAATAAACTATCACTTTGATTCACTATTGTTTAGTATTATTAATCAGTATTATCATTCAAATGTTGTAGCTCATAAAGTTATGCAACTAAATATACAATACAGAGGTATAAAAACAATTCAGTTCAATGCTTCAAACCTGGATTGTTGCCACTGCTATTGAAGGCAGGCCTGGGCTTGAAGATGGTGCCGTCATTGAGTACGATCGTCTTCAGCAGCTCGGGGGCACTCGGTCCGACCAAGGGATCTGCATTGGCACCTTCCCCGGCCTCTCTGTTTTCAAGTTAAAGATATCAAGATGATTGAATAAATAGTTAAGTGGAGTATCATGATACGCCTATGATAACTGATGTCCACTGCAAAAACACAATATCATTTAAACATCATCATATGTCTTGCCTAACGAGTGATTCACTATGCACATTCTTTATTTCTATCCATCAATCCAATTGTGGCCAAATACAGTTGCATTGAAAGATTAATCAATAAGTTAAGATTTGACAAAGGAGTCCAAGAAATCTACAACAACAAATCATGTCATCCACACAAGTGCTATTATTAGAAGCACCACAACCATCATTATTTCTACCATCACCATCATCATCATCATCACAGATGTTGTCCACATAAACACCATCAGTGCATAACAATGCCACCCTCATCATTCCTTCAAAGCACAAAGGAAGTGTCCGGCACTGAATGGAAAGCCATCCCGGAGGAGGAAAAGCAAACCGATCGAAGCGCGAAAGAGTGCGGAGACGTTTCCGCGCGGTACTCACACGTGGTCGCTGCTAGTGTTGCGAAGGACCTGGAGAAGCTCCTGGGCGAGAGCAGGATTCGCAGAATTCTGGGGCGCGTCGAGGGCTTTCTGTGCCTCCGAGGTCAACCAGGAGCTGTGGAGGAGACTGTTCTTTCGAGTCTGAGGCAGAGGATTTGGAAAGGGAAGTTCCGACAGCACTGGGCGATTGAAAATAATTTCTCAGTTGTTTAATTTATTCAAGCATTTATTTATTTATTTATTTATTTATTCATTCATTCATTTATTTATCAGTACTAAGCTTTAAGCATGTCATGAGTTCAGTGTAAATAAAAAAAAATTAAATTAAAAACATGTAAATTAATTTAATAAGTAACAAAAACAAATAGCATCAGGATTTAAGAATGTTTTCTTTACATAATGTAATTATATTCCAAGTAAATTATCAGCATGCTTTATTCCACTTTAGTATTTTCAAACAATAAAACTTTTTTGAAACTTTTCTAATTAAACTACAAATTTTCACATTAACCCAAGACATTTAAATTACAACAATTATTATCATTTAATCTCTAAAATCCATTATGCATTTCCTAATCACGAGAAATGATTTCAGTCATACCTTAAGGCACGCACAACTAATGCTACTCGATAAACAAAGAATTTGCATGAATTTTAGTAATATAATATAATAACTTTTTCCCTTACATTGAAAAATACTCTCGAAAAACTTAGATACACAACAACGTTTATGTACAGTTATGGTTATCAAATACTTTCTTTAAGTTAACAATTAACGATATAACGTGTTAATTTGCCACCAGGTTAACATTTAAAAAATGACTAACAGTTTGTAAGACTGGAAATTCCAGCCAAAGTTATGATTGGCACACTGGAGGGATCTGTATTCATGGTCCAGCTGGAGAACTGTAACAAAAGAAGATAACTTATATCAGTTCACATAGAGCAGTGCTTTAGGACAATGTTTCCAATGCAATTAACACATTTAAAAATGCAGAAATAGACATTGTATTGTATTATACTCCATTTGTCCTAATTTACCTAGCAGTATTTGTTGTTCTGCTCTTTGAAAAAGAAACAAAGTTTGAAATTAATTTCATTCAAGTATTAGGAATTGCAATTTGTTAACGCATTTGGTTCAAGAGCAACTTGCTGAATGTTTGTGAATGTCTAAAAGTGACCAAGACAGTGTCCAGTTTAGTAGGCATTTAATTATAATAATCTCCAAGAAGTTTGAAAGCTACTAAAATCAAATTGATATGGAAATAAGCAAAAACTCTACATGTAAATAAATATGTACACAACTATGTCAATGCTCAACAAAACATATTGAATTTATTATTCACTTTGTCAAAAACTAACGTAAATTTTTGAAGCGACAAGAGTCAGGTAAGCAACGGCTAAAATGCACGCAATTACATAACTATACGGGCGCTAAATTATGAAATATAAAAAAAACATTATACACTCAAACAGTGATGTAACATTTTGCAAAGAATGTTATTTGATTTCCTGATGACACGATTTTTTAATGCTAGTCAGTTTCCATCAAAACAGGAAAGTGGAAAAGTAGTCGTCACCTTCAAGGTTTATTCAATCTGTCCGATGTTTTTTGTAGTACATCATACATCCACCATTAAGTAGAACGGCTGGCGTAAGACGAGCGATACAATTGGGTAAGTTCAATAACAAATTATTTTTTTTGTAATTGGGCAATAAAATGGCTTCCTCAACTCTTTGTTAAATAATTTAATCCGATGCTACAAACATAATCAACAAAAAGTATGGCGTTTACCTAAACCGTATCACTCACTCACAAAAAGCATAATAATCCCTAAACAATAAAGTTCCACAAATTCAAACTTCTCTAAATGCTTACAAATTTACATATTTAAATTCGCATCTAAATAATGTTTAATGCTTGTAATTTCTGAAGAAGTGTATAGTTAAGCAGACTAAAGTTATCACAAGTAAAATAATGTTTTTTTCTTTTATTTATATTTTTTTATTTGTAACAATTTTTAATAGTAAATTAATTTTTTTATTTTTATTTAGATTTTTTAAAAATAATTTACGGCTACACTGAATGTTTCATCGCGGCTGGTGCATAGTTTTGATCTTTCTTTCTCTTCCGTTCGGCGTTGAGCTACAATGGTAAATATCGTGCTTTTCGTAGTTTTAATCGCTGTGCTTGAAATTGGACATATAATGGATTAGAAAGTGTCGAATTTAATAGAATTGTAACATTTTATTGGATTTGAAGTAGGGCGACTGCCGATTGACGGACTGAATGATAAATTCTTTAAATTTCAACAGACCAAGGGTACATCAAGTTTCGGAAAGCGCCACAACAAAACCCACACACTGTGCCGTAGGTGCGGTGGAAGGTGCTACCACATCCAGAAGAAGACATGCGCCCGTTGCGGATATCCTGAGGCTCGCATGAGGAAATGTAAGTTGGATTAACTATGTGTTACTTGTGTCGGGCAACGTGGTCATCGATAAATTGACGTGACTGATGTATTGTCTGTCTTTGAAATAGACAACTGGAGCGAGAAGGCCTGCAGAAGGCGTACTCAGGGCATTGGCAGAATGAGGCACCTCAAGAAAGTCTTCAGAAGGTTCAGGAATGGCTTCAGGGAGGGAACCGTCCCCAAGAAGGTCAAGGCCGCCGTCCCAGCTGCCAAGTAAACCGTTGGACATCCCCCTATAGACATTTGGTTTAGAACGCCTCTGGTTGAATACAAGTCGTTATCCGTCTTGCACATCTGTTTTGTTGCATTGTTATGGGTCTAAAATGGTTGATTGGATGGTTGGGAACTCAGGTCAGAGCATAGATGTTGTAGAATGAAAATGGCACATGGTTTGGGTCAAATTTATTAAATTTAGTTTTTGAATGGGAGTCAAATGTTGTGAGTGTCCAGATTCAACACATTGTTCAGTCTGATTTCAAGGGTTACTGCATCAATGTTGTCTGAGAGAATTGGCATTTGGTTGCCCTGAAATTTTAAACTGAATTTAATTAAAAACTGCAGATTTAACTTTGTAGGAGGTCAAATGATTGGACTGAAATGAGTTACTAACATCCATTCTAGCAAGATTGAGATATTTGTCTCAAAATTGAGATTTTAATTACTATCAGCGAGACGAGTGTTCTATGCTTTGACTTTGTTTCTATGAATTAATTTGTTTTGGAGTTACAAAGGGGACTGGAAACCTGTAACTTTAGCTCCATAGCAATGGCAAGGGACAACCCTTTGACCACTTTGACTGCCTTTCTGGCTAGGATGACGTTGTGCTCTATTTCTGTCCCGATCTGTGGATTTTCCATCTTGATGATTGCAACGATTTCCTTGATCGACTTGCTTGGGTCATCGGGAATTGCTACGAATCTGGAAAGTGATTTGGAGGAGGTGTATTTTACTCAAGTTTTAGATTGTGAATGTATGGCAATCATCTCTTATTTGGTACCACATAATTTGAGCAATGATGCAACTATTGG
This sequence comes from Hirudinaria manillensis, assembly GCA_034509925.1. Lineage (NCBI taxonomy): Eukaryota > Metazoa > Annelida > Clitellata > Hirudinida > Hirudinidae > Hirudinaria > Hirudinaria manillensis. The sequence goes on from CM067536.1 coordinate 7,726,838, forward strand.
TAGTCTGTTGAATTTTTTTGTGATATCTCCTTTTGATTGGTAAAATGCTGCATTGCTGTCCTCACTTCTGATAGACAGCAGTGGAAAGGGTCAGTTCCTTCTCAGCTTCTTCGACCTGAGTCTTCCTAAGTCGATCCATGGCTTTTGATTGGTCGATAGGAGATCCTGTGTCGCAGCATGTCAGCAACCATTTGTTTCGTTTGTTGAGGTAGTACTGGGCCTCGATCAGATCCCTTCTGATGTCTTCAATGGAATTTGATAGACCATCCATTCTCTTTAACTGTTTTTCCAGATCGGACATCAGTCGGATGCCTTTCTGTGGGCGTGTTCAGAGTCAAATTTGATTTATTTTAACATCTTAATGTATCGCATGTTATGATTTCATCGTTTTGTTAAACTCAACGATTTGGGTGTCATAGAGACATATGGACGGCGTTTATTTCAAGATAGGTCTTGAAAATACATTTGGTCATTAGCTGCATGAAGGTTTAAGCTTTAGGATAACTTCGGTGGTTCTATTCACGATAGTTTAACTGCAGCGAGGATGCAATGTCGAACGATAATAGGAGCTATCGGTCAATTAATTCTATCTCAAAATAGAAGCCCTGCTAATGACTTGTCGGTTATTTAATTAAAGGAGTAAATTGTTTTAAATTTTTCAATTACATCGAGTGAATTCCTGCAATGTTCCAGGATTTCTAGAGTTAATTCATGCAGCTGAAGAAGTTTCGCTGTTTTCTTCCTATTCACGCTCTATAATTTAACATTAAAACATTTGCTTTAAGATTTTAAAAATATAATTATTTATGATGCCTCTAAAATTTTCGCATGTAATTAATATTACACTTTGGATAATGATTGTTTTAAGTGCAATACTTTTAATCTCAACCTGAAACCAATGTTCTCTATGCGATTCTAGACTTGCAGATTTCCTATCCAAAACTTTATTGACAGCCCTTTGACTTCTGAAAATCGACCTCATGATAAATCGACTCTTTAGACTCTGTTTTTTACTTGCGAATAAATATCAAAACAACTCTCAACGCAACAGCCATGAGATTCGTGACGTAGATGTGGCCGAGGTGAATCTAATGGCGACAGTAGTGGAGTTGAAAAATACAATTTTAGCAAGTGTACACTTCTACCTCCTGTTGCAGATTAAAAGTCCTATTTGAGTAGCAATCATCATGGAGATGAAATGATATCTGAAATCAATCGGCAGACTGTTTGCCATTTTCTTCTGGTTAAACAAGTTGTTCCTAGTCCCTTTGGTCGGATAAAAAATAGTTAATATGCAGAGCAGTTTTACATCGTTGGTCATAAATGAAAGTTGATATTATGTGACATTTATTCGAAAATACCCTAAGAAACACCATCAAGAGATTTTTTTTTGTCTTTGAAGAATAAATAGAACCAAATATCGCCCCTAGTGCGCGTGGATCATGTCAACAATCCCCGACCTAAATCCCCCGCAAACTTTAGACTGAAAGACTAAATCGATTGAAAGCAATCAATTTAATCTTTTGTTTATTTACATCTGTACATCTCGTATCTATATCTAAGCACAGCCTCGCTATTCAATGACTGGCGAACGTTAATACCAAGATTCTACAAACCGGTTTGGCAAAACCTCTCTCTCCTAAAGTTGATTATTTGTCCAACAAATCCCAAGTCCAGCCATTCCAAATATCGTTCTTCACGAAAGATTTTCAAGCGCCAGAATAGGAGGATGCAGACAAGGAAGATTTTTATTAGATTCGTTCATTCGCGCATTGACAATCATTTTATTTGGAAATAAAAAGAATCATCGTCATCAAAACTAACAAAAGCGTTCTCCGTTGCGGCCAAAACCAACACCGAACGAGTTTGCCAACGTTTGAGAGACACGCACACACGCACATACGCACATAATTGTATCGATGCACATTTCAAAACGAGAGAGATAATCGAGATACTTTTTAAGTTAGGGATACACTTTCCTTGGAACGGCCACGTGATGTTTAGGGACGCGGGCGGTTAAGAAGGGCCTTGTATGGGCCAAGTTCGACCCATTGGTGCGATCCCTGGGAGCCACAGTAGGGCCCATCTCAGCCCCGCCCGAGGTTTTAGATTTCAACGAGAGAGGGGGGTGTATGTTTTTGTGTGTGTATATGGCCCTGGGAGAATGTTGTAGAAAAATCCATCATGCGTGTGGAACAATCGTTTTAATTAAGAACTGCAAACTAAAATCGGAGCATAAAACCACCGAGCGGCCAGTCGTCCGGTCGGGTAGTGGAGATGAATAGCGGCAATGAGCGTCGGACGCCGGTCGCTCGGTGACGTCATTGCGACGGGTCGACGCTGGTGGTCTGTAGTTGGGGTGATGGAGCTTGGCTCCATTCATTCCCCTCTAAAGTCAACGAACAAGAAGCTTGGCGATGGAAGCAGCGGCAGCAGCTGAAGTGACGACGACGACGACGACGATGGTGATGATGACGACGACGATGGCGACAGACGCGAAATCGTAAAAACCACTGCACTCCGCCTACGTTCCTATGCCAACCTAACTCGCAAAGGAACGTCGCGAGCAGCAGATTCAGAAGAAGAAGATGACGAAGACGACGACGACGATGAAGCTGGAACTTTACAAGGAGATGTCATCGAATACCATGTCGTGGCAAATGCCTTCGGATCCGGGAGCCCGTCGAGCTCCCCTGATCCGTGGGGGGGGGCTTTGTCCGGGGATGGGATTAAAGGTGCGACGGAGAGGGAACGTGTCGGAAGAAGAGACAGAAAGCTCGAGGATAAGAAAACGAATCGAGAAGTCTTTGTAGCGTTCTCTGAAACCTCGAATAAAATACGAAAAAATAAATAATAACAACTGTTATTATTAATATTATTATTATTATAATTATATTTTAATTATAAACCAATGACACGTGAATAAGTAGCCTTGCGATCGAGCGAGATCTTTTTAAATTAACCGAGAATTCGACGAGAATCGACGGAAAACGTTCCGAGAGTCGGAACGAAGACCGTTTAGAAATCGGACGATCGGGGAAGACGAGAAGAAAGGAGGAGGGAATCGAGCAGACGACACCTGTGAATCCTGACCTGCAGGTTGGACTTTCGGCACGCCAAAAACGTGACGGACGCTCGCTCTACAACCACGAAGATGACGACGACGACGACGAGGAAGATGGATCGGGAAACTTTGGAAAACAATTCACGTCAAACGTTTTATGACTCGGAAAGAATTTTAAACTTTAAACGAACACCTCGTCGTCGTCTTCGTCGTCGTTTTTCGACGGATTTTGAAATTTAAAAATCGTAAAAAAAAAATAAATTGAAAAAGGAGACGACGACGACGACGACGACGATGGACTGCATTGCATCGGAGGAGGAAGCAGCTCAGAAATTGATTCGGATCGGAACAGGGGGAGGAGCCAACGACCTAGGGTTTCCAACCAGATGGAGTCGACGGAGCGATGATGAAGACTATGATGATGATGATGATGATGATGATGATGATGATGATGATGACGACCTTCAAAATACAAGACAAAGCCAAAGCCCACTGCGGATGACTAGATGATAGCAATGATGTTGTGGTAGTGATGATGATGATAGTAATGATATTGTGATGATGATGATAGTAATGGTATTGTGATGATGATGATAGCAATGATATTGTGATGATGATGATGATAGTAATGATATTGTGATGATGATGATCAAACCACAGCAGGGTTCATAAACCACGTACCCTTATCGGCAAACAAGGTCAGTCTTAACTATTCGTTTATTTATAAATTAACTTAACTTAACAATTTAATAATTACCATTCAATTATCCATTTGACGAGCTACCAATTATTAAATACCAGCTGATAATTATTAAATAATATTATTAAATTATTAAATACTAAATATTATTAAATCATTAAATATTATTAAATACTAAATATTATTAAATTATTAAATACTGATAATTATGAATTTAACTACAATAATAATTAAACAGTCAAACTATCAATTGACCACATTATGCTCAGTTGCCAGCCCATAGCTATTAGCAACAAGAGGTAGTATATCATATATGACAAATAATAATAATAATAATAATAATAATGATAAATCATAATAATAATAACAACAACAATAATAATAATAACAAAAATTAAATAATAAAAATTATAATATAATAATAATAATAAGATGTAATAGCAATGGAGCAGTGGCTCTGGCAGGTCAAAGACGTGAAGGTGAGAAAAGGAATGCGAAGGACAAAAAGTTCAAGGATGAAAAAAAAACGAAGCAAATCCAAGTCGAAGGTTTTGATGATGATTTTGTCTGACAGACTCTGCTTAGACTCTTTGGAGGAGAACCTTTGGAAACCATCATCATCACCATCATCATCGTCGTCGTCATCGTCATCATCATCAACTAACACTGTCACTGTTTATAATATTATCACTGATTAATTAGAGAAAATGGATCAAAATTCCGTCAGGGATTCTTTTGCCTTCGATTCCAAAGCGGAAGGAGACGATCTCCAAAGCAGAGACAACAACAACAACAACAACAGCAACAGCAACAACAACAACAACAACCTGTGACAACGACAACGAAAGAGAACCCCCCAGCCGCAGAACCAGGTCCCCTGCACCTCGAACCACGGATATAAATAGCAGACGGAGATGCATTGGAATAGAAAACAATGATCGATCGAAGTAACGAAGAATCGCAACAACAACAACAACAACACCAACAACAACGACAACAACGGCAGCAGCAACAACGACAACAACGGCAGCAGCGACAAGCGAAAACACGGCAGTGGAGACTGCCAAATAAAAAAGGAGATGAAGAAGTTTTTTTGATTTGCGTAGCGAGCTCATGCAGAGAAGCAGATTGATTGATTGATTGATTGATTGATTGGTTGATTGATTGATTGGTTGGCTGGCTGGTTGATCGATCCTAAGAAGAGCAGCAACGATGATAACAAGGATGATAACGATGACGATGACGACAACGACGAGGATGGTCATGACTACTGCAAGAATAGGAAGTCGGAATAAAAAGTCCGTCATGTTCCATGCCGAATTCAGGAGCCAAGGTGCAGCCGTCATGGCATTCACGGATTTTTGCCGGATTATAATTATTATAATAATTATTATTATTATTAACGATATTAATGTCATCGTCGTCGTTATTATTGTTGTTGTCCTTAATATTTACAAGAGCGCACGCACACTCACTGGACGACGGAGACATAATTGGCCGTAACAAACTCCTAAGACCCTCTTCCTCCTCCTCCGTCACGTCGCGCCTCGACTGCCCGTGGGGAGGAGTCGAGTCCGACAGGGCAAGAATGACCTTCTTTTTTTTCAGGGATGTGTAGGTCTCTGACGACGACGACGGGTTCATCATACGGAGGTGCGAGCGTGCGGGAACCTCACTTCTTCTCCTGCGGCCTTTTTCTGGACGACGTAGTGCCTGGACCGCCACGTCAGAGTGCGCGACGCGTGCGCTCGTGCCATCAGGACCAGAGAGGTCGTCTCGCGGAACAACCAGCCGGCCACGAAGTCCATCCGGGAGAAGGGGACCGAGCCACCCTGCGAAGGGGAAGAAAATGTCGTCAGAGTCGTTTAGTAAAAAAAAAAATCGTTAAGGATGAGCCTTGAGATTATTAGTTAGGTAGTAAAACGAGGCATTAACCTTGAGTGGAGAGTATTATATACTATATTATTAATTTGGCTAACCAATGAGATTTGTTAATAAACTACAGTATTTATATGACGGTAATAGCTGGTAATAGCACCAGGTAGTGTTTTGCGTCGTACGAAGTGCGACGTACGCGCGACTGCGACGGAAGTCAATGACGGCGACGAGAAGCTCGGTCGTGGATTGTCAACGACTTCATTGTTGACATTCGTCGGCCAAAAGAGAGAGAGTGAGAGAGATAGAGAGTGAGAGGCTCACCTCAATGAGGAGATGTCATAGGATTGCAAAAAATGAAAAAAAAAAACAAAACAAAACAAACCAGAGACAAGCTGGGCGTTTCAAGGAGTATACGCCCAGAATGCTATGACATAAAGATAACGGCAATAACAACAACAATAGCAACATCAACAACAACAATAACAACAACAACAATAACAACAACAACAACAACGGCAACAGCAACAACAACTCTATAATCTCTTAAGCTATTTCAGTTGAAGATTTGTTGTCTTTATTTTTAATTATTTTTGTTCCATAATATGATATAATATGTATTTAAAGGTATTTATTATTTATATAGTATTACCATTCCACCGATCAATAACTCTTTAACAATTAACGACGCGACTCAAAGCAAAGGGTAAACCGTCGATTTTGACAATGAATCAAATTAACGGCAAACATATCGTAACACATTATAATATATATAATATAATATATAATATTTATAATATAATATATAATAATATATTAATCCATCTATCAGTCAATCAATCGATTAATCAAATCAACATCAAATTAATTATAATTAATTAATCAATCAAATCACCTGAACGGTGACCAATAGGACGTAGTCCAGCAGGAACCAGACGAGGGAATGAACGAGGAAGAAAGCCAAAGGACTCCAGGAGAAGAGGAACCAAACGGACCAACTCGTGGTCAGACCTTGGAGTAGCCATTCCGAGATCGGTTCTAGGACGATGGTGAACGGAACCAGGGATGACCGGAGTTTAATCCACCTGGATTAGGTGGAGCTTATTGCTATTATTAATATTATTACTATTGTTATTATTATTATGTTCGGAACAGAAAACCCTCTAATGTTTATTATTATTATTATTATTATTATTATTATTATTATTATTATTATTATTATTACATAAGGCACGGGCGAACCCCTCGCCTGAACAAAATCATAAAACTAACTATGTACATCGCTCTCTAACTAATCAAATATTTACAATCTCCGAAGTGGTAATCTAGTAAAATATTGTTATTATTATTATTATTATTGTTGTAGTTATTATTATTATTATTACTTATACTTTTGCCATTATTATTTTGTTATTATTGAACGCATTTTATTTAGTCCTGAAATGATCTTAAAATCTGTCTCCATAAAACATTCGAGGTCCCCATTTGGGTCAGAGATCACCCTGGGACCATAGAATGAATGTTGGCCAAAACAATTCTGAATTTATTATTATTATCATTATTGTTACTATTATTATTATTATTATTATTATTATTATTATTATTATTATTATTATTATTATTAATGCTATTACTACTGTTGCTGTCATTATTGATCCATTGTGCATTGATTTATACCGTGGAACTGAAGTATGAAAGCATGGCTCCACCCATCACTTTCTCCTTCATTGCACAGAAACAAATAAACAAACGTTTATACAATTATTTAACGTCCAGATGAGGTCCAAGCGATGAAAATAAAAAATGCGTCTGCTCTTCCTGAAGACATTTTGGATTTTTTAAAAACTGCTGCTCTCTCTCGCTCGGAAAGAGGAGAACGGGCTTTAAAAATCCGAATATGGTGGCAACGAGGAACCAGAAAAAAGGGGGAATCAAGCCGGGATAAGATATCATCTTCTGATGATAAAATACGATCGCAGGGAGATACTCGATACTTTAAACTATAAAGTCGACTCGCGAAATCCAATCGGATACAGCATGGCATCGCTCACAGCGGACTTTTCGTTTTTGCTAAGATTTTTCGCATTAAAATTTTACTTCCTCAAAAGAGAGAAGGCAAAGTGTTTCAAATTTCATTACAACAAAACAAACTGAAAGCTGTTGTCATCATTGTTGTTGTTGTTGTTTATGTCGTTGCCATGCTTACGTGGCTTGACGGCCAGCGACGGTGCTGGGATCAATAAGTTTTTCAGGTTCAAGTGACTCCCCCGTTTTCATTCCTTCAAAGTCGAGAGTAGTAGTTGCTTACAGAAACACTGATTCCAATTTGTATACCAAATAGGCTGACCATACAACCATCTCGTGCATTATTTTACACATTCAGTCGTTAACAGAGTTAAATCGTGCGCTCCAATTACTTATTTCTGTATTTCTACATCTTGAGAACCACAGGAGAAAAACTCATACAACCATCTCATGAGATCCAGATGAATTCATTCGAACAAGGGTTGGAGGTCAAGCGGTCCAACCGGTGATGGTAAAATCCACGTCAAAATTCACCTCGTTCGAATGAATCCCGCTCGCTGCCGGGCTGGTTTACGAGCCGTGACCCCCCCGACTACGATGCTCCGAAAGAGCCTCTCAAAACTTGACCAGGACGACGGAGACGACATTAAAAGACGGATTGCAGTCGAACGCAAAATACGAGCAGACGACACGTGTCCTTCTTTGGTCCGTGTCGTCTGCTCGAGAAAGGAATTAATAACCGTCAATAAACTCGATAAACCCGATAAAAACGAACGGCAAAAGCCATCGTCGGACGTCAAGGACGCCCGTCTGCACGCACACGTCTACGCAAAGGCGCACCGACCTGATCATCCTGTCCTGGAAGTACCTTATGGAGTAGGTGCCCGAGTTCTGCAGGGCAGGTTGTGAGCAGACGCGCACTTTCCATCCGCTGGAAAGAATAGGAAACAATGTTAATAATAATAATAACAATAATAATAATAGTAATAATAACAAGAGAAGATTACCAATTTCAGCAGAATAATTATTAATATATTAATAACATAGAATAACAATACAACCATGATAATATAACTATTGCCACTAATGTTATTAACATGAATATAATTATTGTTACTATTATTATCACTAATATATATTATTATATATATTTATTATTAATAATACTATTACTTATTATCAATATTATTATTATTATTATTGATCAATGGGCCATGCAAGGGGCAGCCAATGACGGACCTGTCGATGAATATTTGCGACAGATAGTAATCTTCGGCCAAGTAGAGTCCGAGGGACTTGAGGCCTCCTGCCTTTTCGACGACTTCTTTCCTGAAGAGACACGACATTCCCGTCACGCAGTTGACTCCCAACATGTCCGCGATCAGGTAGATCTTGCTGTGCTGTGTCCCAAAGTACACCTGGAGGTGGAGAGAGAGGGTGGAAAGAAATTATAGGGTTTCCGTCATAATAATAATAATAATAATAATAATAATAATAATAATAATAATAACGACATAGTTATATAGCTGAGTCCCAGAGTGACATCTGGAGGTGGAGAGAGAGGGTGGAAAGAAATTATAGGGCTTCTGTTATAAAAATAATAATAATGATAATAATAATAATAATAATAATAATAATAATAATAATAACAGTTACATAGCTCAACATAAATTTATACTGTAATTTGTGATTTAATTAAATATAATTTATGTCATAATTAAAATAATCCAGGTCATAATAACAAATTCATTATTATCATATCAGATAATGTAAGACGCATTATGATTTATGTCTGCTAATAATTGCTATCGCGATAACCGAGTTGTAGTTGGTGGTAACTTCGTAGGTGCTCGGGGGTGGAGTTGATTGTAAACAAACGAAGCAAGTCTTAAGCATGAAGCAGGAACAAAAAACTGAAATATTATTTTTGTTTTTAAATCGTAAAAAAAAAATATTCCAGGAATTATTTTCTTTTCCGGCCAATTGAACGAGTACCTTCATTACTGGCAGCGGCTCGCATCTCGCAAAAGCGCACGTACGAAAATTATGAAAAATCCCCGTCCGTCTGTCAAGTGCCGACAAACCCGCCTTCCCCTCAGGAAGTAAACAAAGGGGCTCAAAGGGGCTCAAAGGGGCTCGAAGAGGGTGGAGTATGGTAGGGTAGGGAAAAGTCAGGGCTCACTTTTTCGAGGACGGCTGCGAATCCCGACCTGTCGGACACGAAGGGCATCTGGTGCACCAGGCCAACGTCTTCCCTCATGTACAACACCATCTCCAGCAAGCTGTCTTCTCTCACTGCATTATGGGATGCATCTCCATGTTAATTATCATGCTTATAGTAATGAAAATAAAATAATAATAATAATAATAATAATAATAATAATAATAATAATAATAATAATAATAATAATAATAATAATAATAATAACAGTCTTTGAATCATACTCATAGTATATATGCTTATAGGAATGAAAATAAATTATATAATAAAATAATAACAGTTTTTAAACCATTGTCCTTATAATTGGTTCTTACATGGATGGCAATAATGGAGATAATAGCATATATAATATAATATAATATAATATAATATAATATAATATAATATAATATAATATAATATAATATAATATAATATAACTATACAAATGCAATATAGAAATCAAATAGCCAACTGATTGGACTTCACTCGTCACGCTGTTGATCATCATCACCACCATCATCATCATCATCATCAACATCATTACCATCATCAACATCATCATCATCACCATCATCATCATCACCACCATCATCATCATCAACATCATCATCATCACCATCATCATCATCATCACCATCATCATCAACATCATCATCACCATCATCATCATCATCATCATCATCAGGGAAGGCCAAGAGTAAGCATTTGCCAATGCATACCAAAAGCAGTGGCTCAACTAATCCTACTTTGTTACAAATCTGTTCAAATTGTTGGTGACTCAATTACAGGTCAAGTGTGAACCCTTCACGAGGCCAACTTGAGCAAATTATTATTATTATTATTATTATTATTATTATTATTATTATTATTATTATTATTATCATCATCATCACTATTATTAGTATTATCAGATAAAATGATTAAAATTAGAGAGCCTAAGAGAAGCTATGAATGGGATATTGAATGAAGGGAGGATTTTTACTATCAGTTTCTATTTGTCAATGATCATCATCACCATCGTCATCACCACCACCACCACCACCACCAGTCATAAAATCCAAGCTGAGATTTGAAGCATAGCCTGCTTACTAAAGAATGCCAGCTCTTAAGAGGAGCCTTTCTTAAGAAACAACAAAAAAGACAAAGAAAGGGCGATGATCCATTCATGATGGACGCAGTGGCAATAGGTATATATTTTATGAAGATACTGTAATCATCATCGTCGTCGTCGTCATCATCATCATCATCGTCGTCATCAGAGACAAATGCAGCCAAGAAGAGGTGTAATCCGCCATGCCCATAGCTGGAGATGGGGATTGCATCATCAACATCATCATCCTTAATTGTAATTGTCCTTAGCGATCGCAGTCACGTTACCATGGAATCCCTCGACCTACATCAAGAACCATGTTAGCCAATAGGAACACTTACTTCTTAGGCCACTGTCGGAGATTAGGACCAGGTCGTACTTGGTGACCAAATAGCCCTGCATCATGTTGTTGATCTTTGGGTTCACTCCGACCTTTTTCATGCCTGTGATTAAATAAAACAACAATATCGGATCAATGATGGAATCTTATCGACCCGAATAAAAGGCCTATCGAGGACATGTATTTTCATGATTTAAAAGTTAAAATTAAAATAATTTCTCTGAATGGAAAATAATACCATAATGTATATTATGACATACATCAGTGCCCCTATGGCTCATGAGCATGGCACTATATAAATGACATATTATTATTATTATATTATTATTATTATTATTATAATATCATTCTACTCAGATCATACAGAATCATACAGAATATATATGGAATCATACAGATCATATATAGAATCATATAGAATATAAATACATTCATACAGAATCATACAGAATATATACAAAATCATACCACCATACCAATCATACCAAGCTTCTCATTCCACCTTATACCACCCATACACCTTCTTAGCTCACTCGTCCCATTTTAATTGCAAAATTCTGCAAAACTTTCTCGGACCAGGCAAGGAACTGCCAAGCATTCAGGAAGAAACAACCGACGACGATGACCTCATAATTTATTTGTAAATAAATAAAAAATGTCGAGAGACGAATCAAAATCAATTTACATCCATTTTCTAAATCAATTTCGATCGTAATTTCTGTAATTATTTTTTTGTTTAATGTTTTGTAAAGAGAAAGTCTCGCAGGGACGTCCGAGAACGGGACGTCCCGGTACGGGGCGTTTATCGGCAGGCCCGGAGAAAAGCCAAAAAGAAATTATAAGAACTAAAAAGTCGGACCAAAACAAAAAGTTCAAAGTTTGAAAGTCGAAGGTCGTAGGTCATAGAAAAGCAAGGTGGAGATACAAAAAAAAATGCTGCCCCAGGAAATTCACAAAGAAATACGGAAGTCAAGAAAATAGATTCAAGATTTTTAATGGAACTTAAAAGGACCTTACAAAGATAAGATTGATCATCTGCAATCAGTACAACCATCGAGTCATGGATAGTAAAGAATATATTATTAATTTGGTATTAAAGAATATATTATTAATTTGGTATTAAAGAATATATTAATAATTTGGTATTAAAGAATATATTATTAATTTGGTATTAAAGAATATATTATTAATTTGGTATTAAAGAATATATTATTAATTTGGTATTAAAGAATATATTATTAATTTGGTATTAAAGAATATATTATTAATTTGGTATTAAAGAATATATTATTAATTTGGTATTAAAGAATATATTAATAATTTGGTATTAAATAATATATTATTAAATTGATATTAAGTAATATATTTTTAATTCAATATTAAAGAAAATAAAAATAAAATTGAACAATTCAAAATGAGGAAGTAGCTTTCGTAAACTGTAAACTTACACGTCACGACAACAACATCGCAACACCACGCAACAACAACAACAATGCAAAGCAACGACACGAATCTGTAAAGAGGAAGTAGATTTGTCCAATTTCTTTCAATTTCCACTTAAATTAATCATTTTTATTCCTTTTATTATTATTATTTCATTCAAACTTCAACAAAGAAGCAGAAGTAAAAAAAACAAATCACGAACCAATGACGACGACGATGACGACATGCCAGAGGCATGCGGAAGCAACAGTGAAGTCGCAAAAGCGATGGATGGATAGATGGATGGATGGATGGATGGGTGGATGGATGGATGGATGGATGGATGGCTGGATGGATGGATGGATGTATGGATGGGTGGATGGATGGATGGATGGATGAATGGTTGACGCGTAAAAACCTTTTTTTGTGATGCATTGCTATAATTCTTCAAAAGAACGAACAATGTCATTTCGCAATAGAAAAATGATAAAATTATACATTGCTTAGCATCGTCGTCACCATCACCATCATAACCATAATCACCATCGTCATCATTACCATCATCATCATCATCACTAGCATCATCAGTATCACTTAGGATGAACATTTTACGGATGACTAGGCGTTGCATAAAGCAGAAAAGACCACCGCATTCCACCATACATCGTCGGCCGTTACCATGGTGATAATCAAGACGCCATCGGGAGGAGACGACGACGACGATGATGATGACGATGATGATGACGATGACGGTTATTCATAGGCCCAGCGGACCTCGGGCCATCGTACCAGGGTTTAAGAGGCAAATTTCAAGTCGAGTGAATGAAATGCTTTTCAATTCAATCTTTTCAGGATGCTTGAATCATTCGCTTGTAAATTGTTGCTAATGCGCTGATTCAATCAATCAGCAGGCGATTACTAAGGAACGTTATTCAATTTTATTCATCTCCAAGATATTAATAATAGTAATAATAATAATAATAATAATAATAATAATAATAATAATAATAATAATAATAATCGTCGTCGTCGTCATCGTCAACGTCGTCATCATCATCATCGCCATCGACAAACCTCGGAGCAGGTACAAAACCTTTCCAGACTCTTTTAGGAGCCTTGATCCATTAATGGATGGTCCGAGTGATGGATAGATGGGCGGGTGGATGGTTGGTTAGATGGATGGATGGATGGATGGATGGATGGATGGATGGATGGATGGGTGGATAGATGGATGGATGGATGGATGGATGGATGGATGGATGGATGGATGGATGGATGATGATTCATAGCGCATGGAAGCAATTGATGGATGAATTTAAAAATCTTGCCGACGTTAGAAATAAAGGAATGAATAAACAAAGAGAAAACAAAGAATCTCTAGACCTCCGAAGATCTTCAGATGGATGGACAGAAAGTCAAAGGGGAGGATGAGGAGGAGGACGAGGAGGAGGAGGGTGGGGAAGATGACGAAGAGGAGGAGGAGGAAGATGATGACGAGGATGAGTAAAAGGCAATATCCGCGTCTGACGTTTAAATCAGATTCCTGATCCATACAAGGTTCCGACCCGCGAGATTGCATCTCCAGAGATGAACTCCAGCGCGTTTCGCTTCAACAGCGGGTACCTTCATCTCACACCAGGGATGGGGAATTCCGGGGGACATTTTACGGTCCAATTCACTCGCCAGTAGTTAGACGTGTCCGTCCACGCATGTATCATGCATCCACCAACATGTCCGTCCATCCATCCATCCATACGTCTCCCCATCCATTTTCAATTCCGAACATCCTCTTAGTTCTCAAGCGACCAAAATTAAATAATAAAGTTAATAATAAGAATAGTATTAATAATAATAATAATAATAATAATAATAATCATCATCATCATCATCACTTGTTCTAATCTCACGAATAAGGATGAATCACCAACAGACCCCCCCAAATAAAAATACAGTTGTTTATAATTATACAAATAGTAAATATTAATTAATAATTAATAATTATTATATATAATTAATTATTAATTAATTATAATAAATACATAATTCCAAAGCCATCCAAGCGTACAAAATGGGCGGCCATAAACAGCTTCTTTTTGTACTTAATGACCTGGGTCCTGGATGAAAATATAGGCTTCAAGAAGACAATGCAATGGTAACATTACAACAACAACATTTGAAAATAACGACGACATTGCAACAACATTTACAACACAACAACATTACAACAACAACATTTGAAACGACGATAAAATTGCAGCAACAACAACAACATTGCAACAACAACAACATTGCAACAACAACAACATTGCAGCAACAACAACAACATTGCAACACAACAACATCTTTCTCAGATTCAAGGGCCACCTATTGTTTGTCGCAGTTATAAGCCTAAAGCTCGTTATTATTATTATTATTATTATTATTATTATTATTATTATTATTATTATTATTATTATTATTATTATTACATTTGGTTGTCATGGTTTCCAGAGAAAGCCAAGAAATGCAAACATAAACACGAATGCAAAGGATTCAAATCACCAAATTCCTCGAATTCATTCACATTCATTCAAGAAACTTGACATCGACATTGTCACGAATCAACCCAAGCAACACGTGCACACAGACGTACAGCAGAGCCACGTACACATGCATGCACACAAGCAGACACGAACACACACGTACGTATGTACACACGTACGTACACCCACTTCACGGTTGATCGATTACCTCCACAGTCTACCCTACGATTCCATCTCCATCTCCATTGGTGGGGACCAGAAAGGTTGGTGGATCAACCTTCACGCTCGAGTGCCTACCCACAACCGACTGCTTTCCCCTCTATCCTGCACCCCAAACCCTCATCCTCCACCCTCGCTAATGACTGACCTCACAACAATAACAACAACATCAACAACGACGACGACGACGATGTGATATTTTT
>CM067536.1:7755000-7822500 GCA_034509925.1 Hirudinaria manillensis
CTTCGTGAATCATACCAGTTGGCGTAATATAAAGTAAATAGGATGTCACGTGACAACATGTCGGACGGAATGAGAGATCGAATACATTCATTTGAATGAATCTTCGAGGTTAAGCAAATCTCATTGGCCAATTCTGAAACGTCTCCGTCAAACTGGGTCACTGTGACACATTTGCATAATAATAATAATAATAATAATAATAATAATAATATAGTTACAATAATATTATAATAAATATTGTAATAACTATATTTAATAATTATTATAATAATGACTACATAAAATAATTATTATTATTATTAACGTATTACCTGTATTGGTAACCAATTATAAAGCCACAATTAGGCTAATCATTTCCGTTTGTCTGTCCTCAAAGGTCAACAATCAGTGCTTTAAACCTTAAATAATGTCTCATGACAACATTAATAAAATAATAACAACAACAATAATAATGATAATAATAATAATAATAATAATAATAAGAAGAAGAATAATAATAATAATAATGATAATAATAACAATATAATTGTTGGTAATGGTTAATTAATAATATAATAAATATAATAATAGCTGTTTAATATTCGTTACAGCGACCATTTTCTTCTTTATTCCCAACGCATACCATAAGTACCAAGAACGTGTTAGTCAGGCTTTTTAAGTTCAAAGGCCACCAATACCTGAATGTAGCCCAATCAGAAGTTCAATCAGAACTTCAATCAGAAGTTCAATCAGAACTTCAATCAGAAGTTCAATCAGAACTTCAATCAGAACTTCAATCGCATTTTCAATCAAACAAACGTCAATCAAATTCCTATTGGATCGCTTTTGTTTGAACTTTATTAACTTGTTTGCATTCAGTTCTCAAAGCAAATATGCAGCTCCAGAATGAAAAGCCAAAAATGTCAACAGCCCAAAGCTAAGCCCAATCATCATTCATAGGATAACATTAACATTCTCGAGATGATATTCTCATTGTCGTTATCATCATCATCATCATCATTACTGTCATTTATCATAATTGCTACTGTTGTATTTTATTATTGCTATAGTTTGTATTATTATTATTAATATAGGTATTATTATTATTATTATTATTATTATTACTGTCATTATATGAAAGACAAAACCCAGCAATAGAAATTGGTCCTCCCCATAAATTCAAAGTTAATCAATTATAATTATCCATAAATAATTGCACAAATTATGGCCAGTATTATATAATACGCTCTGCACCATAATTGATATCGACCTCCGACTGAACATTATACTCATTTATTATTTATTTATTTATTTATTTATTTATTTATTTATTTATTTATTTATTCATTCCATTCCACTGTAAAAGTCTAAAAGTGTTTGTTAGTAATTGATGATGCTGTAAACTTTATAGGACATCAAAGGCGTTCTTGAAATCACGTGACCAAGTGCTATAAATATTCATCACATGCTATAAATATTCATCACCTGCTATGAATATTCATTACCTACTATAAATATTCATGTCACATACTTTATAATGGATACATAACCAAAAAGGCGTATAATTGCACGACATATCGTCATCATCACCGCCATCTTCGTCGTCGTCGTCATCGTCAACAACAACATCCCTACATACTAGAACAATTTGCTGCTATGATTATACCTACTTCCAGGGCTTAATTAAAAAAATTTGGTGAGAAATTCCTTTTCACGAAACAACAACAACAACAACACCGATGATGGTAAGGGTTCAAGGTCGATCGTAAGGTCAACTCTTAACTTAGTTTTCTACTCAACAGCCACTCGACGATGGTGGGTTGCCATGGTGACCGATGTCTCGAGTGTAAACACTCGTCGAAGTTGTTCAGAGTTTAATGTCGGTTTGGTTTTTAATTCGGATCGTTCAACATCTTGAGATCAAACCGAGTGGTTGCTGAACAACCGTGGTTGATTGATCGATCAATCTATTAATTGATTGATTGATTGATTGATTGATTGATTGATTGATTGATTGATTGACTGGTTGGTTAGTGGCTCATTTCAATCATACGATCGGCCAACCGAACCGGCCAATCGCATCCGACCATAGGCTATGATGCAGACGACAATATCAAAAGAATAAGTCGATATTTTGCATCTCATCCATCCGAATGAGTAGTAACTCAGCACCAGAAGCTGAGGGCAGCCCACGGCAGCTTCGTAGACTGGCGGCTCACTTCCAGGCCTGGCTACGGTTTCCGGCTTCTCCCAACCACCTGCAGGAACGAGAGAGAGATAGAAAGAGGAGACAGAGAGGAAAAAAAGAAAGAAATATTGAGATAGAGAGATCGTGAGTAGCTCGGAGTGGGGGTGTAGTATCTCTTTCATTCCATGTTGTACAAAGAGCAGAGCAGGGCAGAAGGTGGTGGTGAAACAAAGCAAATGTTTGTTTGGAACACGTCACTTTCAAGAAGTACACTTTCAATGGAGTCCATCGCCATGGTAACGTCTGAGGATTGGAATGAAGTGCCGGTGATAATGATAATGATCCCGATCTCTATCTCCTGGCTGAAGACGATGACGACGACGACGATGGTGATGATTAAGATAATGATAATGAAAGTATGACGTCGATGGCGATGATGATGATGACGACGACGACGTAAATATAGATTGTTTGATTATCATGTAAACAATGACGAATTCGGTACAATTTGTCACGGTAATAATAACAACAAGAGGCGGTCTTAGTGTTGGCCCTAGCTAAGGTCATAAGGTCAAAGCGTGACGACGACGAAGACGATGATGATGGCGACGCATAAGCACATGTGGAAATTGGCAACTTAATTGGCTGAGGAGGTGCTCAGAGAAGCACTGCTCCGAAGAAATCCTTATCGAATGCACTCCCACAATGTTGACGACGACGACGACGATTATGGTGACGTTGCTGGTGGTGATGATGATGATGATGACGATGATGGTGACGATGATGCTAAGGAAGACAGGTCAGTGATTCAATTAATGTTGCTTTAGCAAATAATTCAATTTAGTGAAAAATGGCGGTGAAGACGATGGTGATGATGATGATGATGATGATGACGATGATGATAAAAATAGGATAATGACTATGACGACGATCGCGGTGCTCAGAATGCAATTTGCATTTTTAACGACGTAAGTGCTAACAAGCAACGTAAGTTCAAACTGAATTGGTGCTCAGACGACTGTCCACTTGCTGCTCTTGTAAATCCATAAGCAGTCGTCGTCGTCATCATCATCATCATCATCCACTTCCAACTCTGCTATAACCATCATTACCGCCACCATCATCATCATCTTCATCTAGATATCAATAATTATCATCGTCATCAACCACAGTCATTTTGATGGATTTCATATTAGTGCATTGCACCAATGGTCTGGCTTTCCACACAAACTTCTGGATTTCGGCGAATAATGACTCGTGATCCTCCATGACTTCACCAATGTCACCGTCACGATCATCACCTTCTATCGTCGTCGTCGTCATCGTCATCATTTCACCAATGTCAACCTTCTATCAATCACCACCTTCTATCGTCGTCGTCATCGTCATCATTTCACCAATGTCAACCTTCTATCAATCACCACCTTCTATCGTCGTCGTCGTCGTCATTTCCATCGCAAATCGATTTACAAATCTCAAACATGGATCTCAATGCGCGATCACCAGTGCATTTAGTTATTGCTGTCAATTCTTTTCATAATCTCTTGTTTATTCTATTTACGTGATAATTTCTAGCTTCTCTCATTGCTATTATCATCTATGACTGAAACCCTCATAAACATCATCGCCGTTGTCGTCATCACCACCATCTCACCATCATCATCACCACCATCTCACCATCATTATCACCACCATAATCATCATCACCATCATCACCAACATAATCATCATCACCACCATAATCATCAACATCATAATAAGCAGCTACATCAGCAATATGATGATTCACGGTCTCCTTCTGTGAACATCAGATGATGATGATGAATCCTAACTTTCACTCAGTCCACTTTTCGTTTATACGAATTATTCAACCATAAACTCGACTTGTAATTTAATTAATTAATTACATTTAATTTAATAATTATCAACAGCGGTAGTCCACAGGCACTGTCGTTCACAGAAGTTCAAAAGATATCCTGGACATAAAGGATCCTAGTGCTTCTTACAGATCTACATGTGCAAACTCTGAGTCACACCAAGATATTCGTGCCAACAGAAACACACAAAAAAGCATGGAATCCTCAGAGAACCTTTTCAAATCCAACTGCTAAATCACCACAATTCGGACTAGCAAAGAGCCAAACGGACAATTTCCAATAGATAAAAACCAGTGCCACTGTCATATTCACCCATTGTCATCATCATCATCATCGTCGTCATAATCATCATCACCACCGAACTGGAAACCCACCTCCCACGAAGATTCTGGCATCGACAGAGGGGTACTTCTTGAGCAGACTGTTGACGACCATCACGGAAGCGTCCGTCTCCTCCTCTATGCAGAACAGGATCTCATACTGGACGAAACACGTAAACAAAGTATAAACGATACGTATCTCAAACAAACAAACAAACAAACAAGCAAACCAACGAGCAATACTCAGAAAGCAAAACAAAAACGAAGCAAAAGAAAACAAACAAAAATGACCAAAACGACTAGAAAACCACAACGACGAGGCAACAAACAAAAACAAAAACCCGTCAAAATCGTCTTCAAAAGAATTCCGATCGACTCGCAAGACAAGCACCTACTCCGCCGCTCAGAAAACCACTCACTTTGGGGTACGAGAGGTGGAAAAATGTCTCCAGATTGACGTACAAGTTCGGGTCGACGCCCGTCAGCGGCTTCAAAATCGAGACTCCGGGGTAGTGAAAGTCCGGTGGAGCTGTCAGCTTCCTGTGCAGCTTCATCCGTCTGCTCAGAGAAGTTTTTGGACGTTTTAACTTTTTAAATTTATTTATTTATTAATCTATTTATTTATTTCTTTATTAATCTATTTATTTATTTCTTTATTAATCTAATTATTTATTTCTTTATTAATCTATTCATTTATTTAATTATTAATCTATGTATTTAATTCGATTTGGTAGTGATTTATTTTTTTTCGAAGTAGTGAAAAGTCTGAGATATTATTGAAAGCTGTCGAGCGTCGTTTTAAATTTGTGGGTTTAAAAACGTACGGATTAGATTTTAAATTCTAAATTATTTTTAAACTCATTCCACAAAAAAAAATTTCAAAATTCTTAAAAAACAATGAGCAGTACACACACACAACACACACACACACACAGAGCACAAAAAATTTGGCAGAGATAAATTTCCATGAAAAAGGTTTAAAAATCCACATCAGTTGATATGAACTGCAAAGATTGCCTTGGCTCAATAAAAATATTTAATCAATAAATTTGATTTATTCCAATTAATGACTATTTATGGTTTAATTAATATTAATTAACATGCATTCATTAAAATATAATCAATATTAATTAACGTGCAACTTAATTCAAGAGCAGAATTAGGAGAACATTTGCAGTAATTGTCATCACACACATAGTTAATAATTTCTTAATGGCTCGTATATTTCCTGTTTCCTGGAAAGTTATAAAAGGCCAAATACAAATACAAAACAAAGACTGACAATGCTCAAGTCTTAATGCAAACATCTCTGATCCACTCAAAGCACAAGTTTTTAAACTGCTAGACTAAAACACAAATCATTAAATTTAAAAAATTATAAACCACCAACAAAAACAATAAACAAACCTATTAAATCAGCTCCAACTATCTCTTACAAATATCAAATTATAAACACAAAATTACAGCAAAATAGAAGCAATCTAACTTTCCCTAAAAGACTAAACAAATCAAAACAAGAAGCAAAGATGAACAAACCCATATATGATTGAAGTTATGTGGACCAACCACTGGAACCACCATCCACAGAATATTACGAGGGCAATAACATAGAAAAAATAATCCAGGGTCAGCGGAGACGATTGAAGACCGACCATGTTGTATATGTCGAAGACCGACATTTGCCTTTCGGTTGTCAAACTACCCTCCTCCAAACTACGAGGATGAGCCATCGTGGCGATAATCTTAACCCGACTGCTAGAGAGAGAAAAATCAATCAATGGCCGACTGTCACAGCAGGTTTAACCAGACAACCGAGTGATGAGTGAATTTCAGACTATCGCCAACTCCACTTGTCCTGCTACGATCTTGATCGATCAGATCAAAGAGGTATCAGAGACGGTGCAAATGACTTCCTAAGAAATGAATTCTTAATTTTCCGAGATAATTATGTCCGACGGAGGCTTTGAGTGAGTCGAACAATCGCTAAAAAGGGACTGAAGCTGCCTAATTATGCGATCTGTCGCCTGCTATTCGAGGTTGCCATGATGTCTCGTTTCGCTACAAAATCACTCTAAGCGTTCCCCTTCTTGCATCTAGCAACCATCGCCAGTTCCACGCGCCGACAGAATGGCCTCCCACTTATTAAAATGAGCTATTCAAAACCGCCTCCACTAATGTCAGTGGTTCTATAAAATTGAGTGTATAAAAAATTTAAAAATAACTATTTAATTGTATTTAATCGTTCTGTGCCGAATCTAGTAATTTTGATCTCGGTATCCAAAACTTGCAACTCTCTCTAAATATTCAGACAATTACGATGCGCAATGAAACTTTACTAAACTATTTTTTTAGAAAAGTAATTACATGTAATATAATGCAACAAGTACCGTAAGTATCCGCATAATTCAGCTGTGTTTAAAGAAGTCGATTGCTTAGAGATCTTAAAATAATCTTAAAAATACCGATAAAACAATAAATCATTAATATTTTTAATCATAGACTTTTCTACTTTTTAAAGTTGCTTTTAAGTATTTTTCATTGAACTTTTTTGTTAAATTGTGCTCTGCTATCTCACGAATAAAAAAAAAATTTCTTCGCCTAATAGATTTTATTTACAAAAAGTATTCAATTTAAAATCCATATATTTCAATAAACATTTTTAAATATTTATATTTAACGCATTAAACGGCAGTTTACTAACGAAAAATTATATTGATATAAAGTGCCACATAAAAACCGATGTATCGAGTCATTGTTTACATTTTTATGGTTCGATTATTATTTTTAAAACGAAACTTTCATATCGAAAACATTTAGCTTGGAGGATTCTTCGGCAAAATAAACTTTTAGGCTTCTTATCTCCTGATAATCTTTGTACCATGAGTGTCGGTTTATACAGAAATGGTATCGATTATCGTTACTTGTTCATCTCAAATATGCGCTTTGTTAAATGAATTCTCGTGATAAAAATGCATTTAAAACGTCCTGATATAAGTTTACAGAAAGCTGAGATTGGAGATTTTGTGTTTTAAAGTTTAATTTATCTGTGAGAAAAAATAAACGTGGTTTGAGCGATGCTTCGACCAGGGAAACTGCTAGATTGGCAGATGTATGTCATATATTGGGCCGATAAACTGAGTTTTGTTCGAGAGAATTAATCAGTTAATAAATTAATTATTTCTGGAAACTATTTCGAAACTTAAATTGTTAACGAAAATTAGTCAGGTAATTGATTATCGCCTCTCGCTAACTGTAAATCGTTTTTCCAACATGTCGGATAAAATAGCGATGGCTGAATATTTCAAACTTCTGAGGACCGGAAAACAATTTAAGTCTCGAAATAAATTCAAAAAAAAGCGGAAATTAATATCATTTATCAGTTATTTTGCAAAATTACTCCAATCAAAACCTAATTTCCAGCGAATATCCTAGTCAGATAAGCCTATGGGGCTATCAAGCAAGAAGTACTGATAACACGTGTCTTATCACTTGTATCGTTGTATATCATCTTGATATTCTATCACCTCAGAAGAAGAACGTCTGCCATTTTGAATGCTTTCAAAGAAGTGACAAAACAAGTCATTAAACGTGGACTTCCGGATAATGGCGTCCGTACATGACGTCCTTTTTCTGACATTTATTTATTTTATTCTTTCATTGACGCCCTTAAAAAAATCGTCTGACAAATTAAATTTGGACTTCAGTTTTTTTCCCATTTAATCTCATATTTCGGGCGTCTCCTTTTCTCAGAATCACAACACGACACGGAACTGTTGTTTAGGTTATTATTGTTATTATTATTATTATTATTACTATTATTATTATTATTATTATTTTAACAAAGACACAACAACAACAACATGGAATCCAATAATAACTACCGATCATTTAATACACTTTACCATAAAAGCATGAATGTAATCCAGGTCGCATTGTAAATAAGATTATAACGTAACTAATGCAATAATAACAAATAATTATAAATGGACAAATAATTATGAATAAATAAATATAAGAAGCATCGATGGAAAAGTCCGTGAGAGAAGTTCTCCGTAGTTCCGAGATTTTCCAGATTTTTTATTTAAACGATTGTACGCTTATGTGATTTCAATTCTAAGAATTTACTTTGATGGCGGTTGGTGCTCCGTACAGATATCTGGACGTTGGAAGAGGAGGATTTAAAATTGGAGGGGGGTGGTTTGGGTGAGGGACTGACGGCCCCCTTAAGAAGGGGTTAGGGTTAGGGTTAGGTGATAGCACTGCTTTCATGGGATCGGTTTTCATTGTGGCCCACCGCACTTTTTTCCTTGAACTTTCCTGGTAGAGAAAGGTTTGTGTGGTTTGGGGACATCACGTGGAACCATCGTGTGTTTTGCTCCCGGACTCATCCGACCGTCCACACCCGTCCACCTGCCTATACCTCCATCTGTCCGTCCGTGCATCTACAGAATGGTTGGTTAGTTGAGAATTATTATGTTGTCAGCAAATTGCTTCTAAACATGGCGAATGTTGAAAGTGTATATTTATAAATATTTTTTGTTGCTTTATTATAAATATATTTTGTGCTATATTATAACTATCTTTTATCGCTATATTATAATAAAAAAAAAATTATATTTTGAAAGTAAACAAAGGCAAAACAAACACTACTTCAACATTTTAATTCGTCTTTCTTCTAAGCAAGCAGAAGAGGTATGCCAGCTGTCAGGTTAAAGTGTACGAACTAAAGATAAATTATTATTATTATTATTATTATTATTATTATTGTTATTGCCGAGCAGCTAATTATCATAATTTATTAAAATCTTTTCATTTTTAAGGAACCTTTAAGTACATATTAATGAATTATCGATAATTTCTAGACGTTTATCTGGAATTGTTTGAGAATTGAATTCCAAAGTTTCTCGTTCGAGAGCCTCGGGCGACACAAAAACTCAAGTGGTCTCTCGAGAATTACGGAGAGACAGATCGAAGTACACACTAACGCACACACATTCACACACTGACACACATGCAAGGCTAATCACAGACACGGTGACACGTGACTATACAAAGAAGTACAAAAGTACACAACTCGGAAGTACAAAAGGATTTCATAGAATGTCTCTCGTTGTAAACTCATTTGCATTTTAACCTGTCACATTAAGAGCTGATTGGCTGGGATCAATTTCATAATTCAACACGACTTATCCCCCTCTCACCAATTCTACGTCACCATCTCTCCATTCCAGTCTTTGATGTCCTCCTTTTTAATCTTCATTCATTCATTCTTTCTTATCAAAGTCGCATTTCCTTTGTAAAGGTCGCCGGAAGTCGAACTGACCAATGGGAGTTCGATTTGGAGGTCACGTGGTCGAACACGTGATGTTGAAACGATTTCTTTTAAATAAATTAGTTAATTAATTAATTAAAGACAAATAATGATAAATCACGAATTCTTATTATAAGCTGTAATTATAAATTATAATAAACAAAATGGTGCTACTAACTTATTTATAGTTTTTTTATGGCTTAGTTTGATGCGCAGAGAGATGGCCATTGTTTTCTGCAATTATATGCCGGGTCAGTTAGTTCATTTTATAATTTTAATACGGATATAAATTACCTTTTTATCATAATTCATCATAATAGGACTTAATCATATTATCGACGTAACATCGTAGAACCTCATTAGCATATCATTATGTTATCGCGTCGCGCTCGGATTTTATTCATCTCTAAGAAGTGAATTTTCAATGAGATTTTAATTTATTCAAATTTATTCCTCATCGTTTTCTGCTTTAAGGATGTTTTGAAGAGGTATAATGATTTACGTAATAATAAATAGTTTTAATTTAACATGTTTACAAGTTGTTATGTAATAAGAACAATAAATTTGATTGATTACTGCTATCATACAGTGCCTAGTGAATATGCATGAATTCATGAATATGCAAAGAAATTGACTTGAGATTTCGTAATCGTGAATAAATTAATAAATTTCAATCATCAGCATATTCTCAGGCACCGTTGAGCGAGTGAGTGAGTGAGTTAGTGAGCGAATGAATGAATGAATGAATGAATGAATGAGTGAGTGACGAACGAATAAAACCATTTAACAGCTGCTCTTGATCGCCAGCTAAGAACTACAGGGGACCACGCATTGAATTTTGTTTTGCTTCGCCGCCGAATGTTTTGAAAACATTTCTTGAAGTTTGGAACTTAGGTCATCCGATGCCGTTTCTATCGTCGTCGAAAACTGGAAGCGAAATTAACATAATTTATGATTGATTAACATAATTTATCCTCCGACAGCATTCGGAAATCGTTTGAATTATTCTGTCGTATAAACAAAACAAAAACAAAAACTACCGTTTCTGATATCGAAGGCAGTTGAAACTCGAGGCCTCGTCTGAGTAGATTCGTATGTTTTCAGCTCGAAGTTTTTGGTTCCAATTTCAATTGGACGGAGTCGCTAGCAACATTCCTAACAGGATCATCTGGAGACGTATAACTTCATTTCCATCTCGTGTCTCTCCGTTTCTCTTCCTCCTCCTCCTCGTCGTCGTAGTCGTCGTCGTCGTCGCTGAAGCTGTCCTGGATGCTTCGTTGAGGATCGAAATTCACTTTTAAACGACCTGATTCGCTTCCAGCAGAATGGTTGGTTGACTTGTGTTTGTTTTCATTTTGCATTTTTGTTTAAGAGGAGGAGGGAGTTGTTTTTGTAAGTTTCAATTTGATTTTGTTGTTGTTGTTGCCGTTGTTGTCTCTATTGGAGAATGAGAGGCTGGGTAACTTCGTAGTCATTTGCTACGACAACTAATAGCTTTCATCGTCGTCGTCGTCGCCGCCAGCAACAACAACAACGACAACGACATCGTCGTCGTTAAAGTTTGAATTCAACTGGTTGAACATCGATGTGTTCTTGTCGAATGATTTGTACTTCGGAACTTCTTGTCACGACTCGTTGACAAACGTCGACAACAACAGCAGCAACACCTACACCACCAACAACAACAACAGAAATAAGGCGATAATTAAACTGACACCTATTAGTCTGGGAAGGTTCGTGAAGTTGACTAGTTGTTCGTTTGTTTGTTTGCAAAATGAATATTATTTGTTTGTTTGTCATTTATTAACTTATATACAAAACTCAAAGAGTATGTTTGCGTTAGTCTCACCAACAAACAACAAGTACAACAGCAGCAGCAACAACAACAAATTCTGCTAAAACAAGTGAACAGAATGAACAGCGCCAAGACACCAAAAGACTTTTAGTGGTCGGGAAGTTGTGGTCAGCAGAGGTCGCGACCGTCGCACCTGAAGTCGTCATTCGCTGGCTTTTATGGTTGAACAGCCGCTATTGGTTAATAAGAACGGCTGAATTGTAGTAGCTGTAGTTGTTAGCGTCCTGTGGAGATGTAAACAACTTCAACAACAACAACAACAACAACGTTAGCGACATGATTTAACAGCTCAGAACGTATGGCCCGCTATTTGGTTGTCGTTGTTGTTGTTGTTGTTGGGAGAGAGTCTGAGTCTGCTATTGAGGAGTGACGCTGACAAGTTGTTTGTAATCTAAACTGGAGGTTTGTTTACATGTCGTTTGTATGTTTGAAACTCGTTTGGTGTAGATACAAGGGGTAATTGTTGTTGTTGTTGTTGCTGTTGCTGCTGATGTTGTTGATGTTGTTGCTGTTGTTGAAATGCGTTGACATTCACTGAAGTGAAAAACTTTGCAGTCTTTCAATGAAAATCATGAATTTTGTTGCAAAATTTCAACGGAAAGCTGTTACAACTGGAAGCTTTAATGGCGTCTTAATGAAGGAACCACACGTGGTTGGTTGACGGAAGCGATGTTGAAGAGGAGGAGGAGGAGGACGACGAAGATGGTGATGGGTGATGGTTGGTGGGTGATTGGAAGGGTGGATTTATCCACCAACCCCAAACGGTCTTTCCGGGTGGAATTGTCCCTCGGGGAACCCGGCATTGATGTAGAGTGACGTTCTTTCCGAGTCTGGGAGGCGCGCAGATCAGATAAGGAGGGAGCGCTAGATAAATCAAATCGATCCGGAGCCACGATTGGTCGAGAGATTATTGGATCAACAGATGAGCGGAACTGCATTTGTAATTAACTCTTTGTTGGATTTCACTAGAATCTTGTTTGGGTAAACATGCGTGAGAATTTTTAATTTTATCTTTGTTGTCGTTGTTGTTGTTGTTGTTGATAATAGTAATAATAGTGATAATGATATTATCATAACAATAATAATATCAAAATAATATTTCATCTGGTGCGTAATAACTCCTCATTTGCGAGCAAACAATTGTGCGATCAACTTGTCACGACATATTTTATAACCTCGTTAGGCTGTTTGATGAACACTCAACAGGTGCGTGTAATTTTCGTTGTTTCGGAGGCGAGAAAAAAAAGGCGCGCCACATAAATTCTTTTGAAGGACGTCGAGGCGGGTTGTGTAATGTGCCCTGTTTCTTTAGGATTGATTTAAAATATGCCGATCGATCGATCGTTATTTTGATTGATTGATTGATTGACTGACTGACCGATTGATTGATTGATTGATTGATTGATTGATTGATTGATTGACTGACTGACTGACCGATTGATTGATTGATTGATTGATTGATTGATTGAGTATTTAAGATGACTACTGATAGACGTTTTTATTGCTTGAAAAATACAGGAGAGAATTCGCCATCAGAACGGAGGACAGAAACAACAAAATCAACCGCCGCAACATAATCATAATCAACATCAACAACAACCCCAACAGCCACAACTACCACACCAACGACAGACTCTCGGCAGCTGCAGCAGCAATTGCAGCTCAGTTGGTCCGCCAAAAAGTCCCCTCATTTCCAGCCTTCCTGCCTTCCAGTATTTCAAGGATAAGGATCAACCTTCGAGAGGAGACCAGCCACTCCAGGTGGATCCAGGTGCGAAAAGGATAGATGGAAGGAGGGTGGAAGAGATCGAAGCCAGCAGCGTCAGTACAACAGAGCGACTCGTAGCCACGATGCCTAAGAAGAAGCCGCTCACGGACTCCAACAATCAGACGACGAAACCCGGCAACAAGATTCACATCATCACCAGCTCCAACTCGACTCCTCGCTGCTCTTCCAACAGCAACGACCACAACAATAACACCAACAGCAGCAACAACAGCAGCGGCAATAACAACAACGGCAACAACAGCTCCAGCGAGCCGGTGGGCGAGCCCGAAGGCAAGTCCAAGTACAGCGTCTCGAGGCTGATCAAACATCACCACGACGAGATGCAGCAGACGAGTTCGCAGTTCAAGCGATTCTCCGGTAACGAGCGCTGCAAGTGGTTCTTCAGATCGCTGAGGGGCGAACGGGCCCCCAAGTCTTCGGACGAAGCCAGCGGTTCGGAGAGCGGCAGTGCCGTCAGGGAATGTTCCAGATGTCGCCTGGCCTCTCTGACGGCCACACAGCTGGAGGAAAACATCGACAAACTCCAGTCGTCGTTGGCCGAGAAGTCCTCCAGTCTGGAACGTCTCTCTCAGGAGCTGATGGACAGGGACGCGAAACTCCAGCAGCTAGAGGCGAAACTCAATCGATTGTCGGCCGAGAACGGAGAACTGAAAGCCTCCATCAATCGCTTCGTTTCCGAGCAGCACTTTGGCAGACGAGTGCTCATGACCTTCGACCCGGTCGAACCCAAGAGTTCGCTGTGTGCAGGGGCTCAGAACCATCAGTTTAGCATTGCCGGCGCCAGGGGTAAATCCGCGTGCCTCAGTCAACCGTCTCTGACCTCGTCGACTGACCTTTACAGCTGCTCTCAGAATCAAAAGGACCAACGGGAAAACGAAAGAGAAACTCGGAACGGGATTTCCATGAGCGCCAGAAATATCAACGGAGTCGTCAAGAGCGGCCAGTCCGGCATACGTCCGGTCGTCTACGACGATGACGACGACTACGACGAGGAAGATGCTGCAGTGTTTTCAGCCGTGGAGAGGAGCAGACGACATTATCCAGGTTAGGCGGGAGAATAATTATGGCGGGAGTCGATGTGTGGTGATGTGGTGTTGTGAGGGCAGGATATCGTGTTATCTGATCATGGGGTTTCTATTGTGATAGTTTCGGCTGAGGGGTGACTAAGTGTGCCCTCTGGTGTTTTATCGGACCCCATAGCATGTGGGTGATGATAATGATGATGCTTATGACATCGATGGGACAATGATGATGATGATGCTCATGCGGTTCACTTATTTATTTGGATTCTGATGATGTTGTTGTTGACGACGTCGACGATGATGATGATGATAATGATAATAATGACGACGACGACGACGATGATGAAGAAGAAGATGATAATGATGATATTGAGAAGATGAAATGGCGGCAGACAGATGATAATTAAGATGCCAAAAAATTTAGAATTAGAAATGTCAACTTGATCAGGTCATTTGAGATCGTTTTGAACAACTGTCATGTTCGGAGGGCGTGGTGACCTTCATTCAGGAGGGGGGTCAGCCATTTCTGAATCTCATAATTAGGAGAGGATGATGATAATGATGATGATGATGATGATAATGATAATGATGGTGGTGGTGATGATGTCGAATGATACTTTGCTCCTCATGCAACTATGACACGTTTGATGTCTTTGTGTCAAGCGAGTGATTTATGAATGGACTGGGGGTGGTGATGGTGATGATGATGAAATGGAGTGGTTAGCAATAACATTATTATTATTATTATTATTATTATTATTATTATTATTATTATTATTATTATTATTATTATTATTATTATTATTATTATTATTATTATTATTATTATTATTATTATTATTATTATTATTATTATTATTATTATTATTATTATTATTATTATTATTATTATTAATATTATTATTATTATTATTATTATTATTATTATTATTATTATTATTATTATTATTATTATTATTATTATTATTATCGGGTTGATTCAAAATTATGTAATGACAATGCTGATAATAACTTATTAGGTTACTGACGTGACATTATAATAATCAATGTCACATTATAATAGTTTATGTTAATATGACGTTCGATGACGTCACAGATAAATGCCTCAAGTTTCTATTTATGACCCACTTTTCTTTTTTTTTTAAAGCCTTGAGATTTATAATCTTTCGATTGTGTACGTTCTGTCTGTGTTTGATTTTGTCCTCTGCTAAGGTATTAGAAATTATTGTATAACATTATATATAATATAATAATATTTGTTATCATTATTATTATTATTTACGTATATTATTATTATAGATATTTCCATTTTTATTTACATTAAATCAACATTAATAAACAGCATTAATATTAGTATTAGTATTGATAAAATACAATAATTACCTTTTAGCAATAATTATTGTAGCAGACGATATTAATGTATTAATAATAATAATAATATTATTACTATTGACCAGTTATTAAACCCAAGCCAATGGTCAGCGTTAACGACATGACGCCGATGAACAGAAGAATTCGTGAACTGTCCTTAACTGACAGGGAGTGGCATTCAAGCGAGGGCTTCTCGTCCCGTGTCGCTGCTGTCGCTACCACAAGAACGCCGGCTTCAGGGGCGACAGATGACTACGCCACGGAGAGAAGGAGGAGCGCCAAATCCAGTCTGGAGTTGGATGACAGTCTGTGCGTGGAGTGAGTTTTTTTTTGATTGATTGGTCGATTGATAGGTTGATTAATCGGCTGGTTGATGGTTGGTTGCTTGATTGATGTGTGAGAATTTCGGTGGCATTCCAGTTGATCCTGTCAGCAGTAATTTATATTTATTTGGTCACAAAGTACTTTTAATGCCCGGCGCTACATAAATGCTCCAATCATCCCTGATATGCCTATTTATGTCGATATACATAATAAATACATTGATAGTCATCACCACTATTGCTACTAAGTTGTAATAATAAATATTAACAATATAATAATAATAATAATAGTAATAATAATAATAATAATAATTAGGTTGCCATTAAAATACATCATTAGCATATTACCTTGACCTCTTGCCAGATATCCAAACAGAACCTTCAGACAGCAAATGGAATGCCTGAAGGCAGTGGCAAAGAGCGTCGAGTCCCTCAAGAGCGATCCGGCAGGCCGCAGGTTCAAGCCCAGACGCCGTAGGGGTACCGTGGCCGGCCCGGGGGAGGAGCTGGATGAACCGGCGCTGGACCGGAATCGGCCCGACAACTACAACGTTCCCGTATCGAGCACGAGGAAGCTCTCCAATTATTCGGTGCAACAAGAACCACAAAACCATCATCGTCATCATCATCAACAACAACATCAACAACAACCACAGCAACAACAGCAATTTCAACGACACTACAATGCTAGAATTGATGGTTTGTTGCAGTTGTCAGTAAATTGTTTTAATTAATTAATTATAATTAATTAAATTAATTAATTAAATATATAATTAATCGTTTAAAATTAAAAGGCCACTGGCTGTTAATCAATCATTTTTGTTGATTTTTTCTAAAAATAAAATTATCCGACAATTACTTTTTTTTATTTACGGAAATTGTTTTAATTGCCTTTATTATTATTATTATTATTATTATTATTATTATTATTATTATTATTATTATTATTATATTTATAATTACAGTGATTATCACGTTATTGTAATGACTATCAGCCTTTGATAATAAATGACGATGGTACCAAATATTATGTAATAATAAAATAATATAATTATTTATATTTATTTGTTCCTGTCACGTTGTAAGTTACTTGTTAATTTGAATTGTAATTGGTCAATAAAAGCAGTCACTACATAATCATTTCTTTCTTTGAAAATAATAATAATAACAACAATAATAATAACAACAACAATAATAATAATGATAATAAAAAAAATAATAATAATAAATAGGTAATAATTGTGATTATGGTTCATTTTTATAGGAGAAGCTGATGTCAATGTTGATGTCAATAAACGTATGCTTCCAGACAGCCGGAGTGAAATGAGTCCATCACGCCGCAGGGTACTCAACCCTCTGACCAGGGCCATCTCTACCGACTACCTCGACCATTCGACCGCCTTCCAACTGCTCGGGCGACAGCTGCCTGAGCGTCAACGGCGTCCTGAATTCGACCCGAGCCACTACTATCTTCGTGGTCAGCCCAACAACAACAATATCAACAGCAACAGTAGCAGCAACAGCAGCAACAACACCACCACCACCAACAACAACAACAGCAAAGATCAAGAAGTGATCGTGCAACTGAAGAAGACGATGGAGAGGATGGAAAAGGAAAGAACGAAAGAACAGAGACTGTGGCTGGACGAGAAGATGAGGGTCATCGAGTACCAGAAGAAGCTCCAGGATGCCTACCTGGGTCTGACCACCCACTGCCGGAAGTTGGAGGTGGAGTTGAGGCAACTGAGGGGTGCCGTTTGAACGACGGTCGTCCATGGTGGTTTTTTAGGTGCACGCTCAGTGTTTATATTTGGTTCCAGCTACACCCGCAACAACAACAACAACTGCACTGGTTTAGTAATAATATATAATACGCTATGTTTGTTATGTGGTTGCTCTTGTAGTTGTTGATGCAGTAAGGAGGGGTACAACCACAACAGTAATACATTATGTATACAAATAGTATAATAATAATAATAGTAATAATAATAAGAATAAGAATAGTAATAATAATAATAATAATAATAATAATAATAATAATAATAAATATGTTTAGAGTAGAGGCACCATGAACAGCGACAACATCAACAACAGTGATGCCATTTTGTGTTGTTGTTGTTATAGTAATTATTAACATATAATTAGGAACATCACCACCGATAAAAGTAACAGTAAGGATAATTATTTCATTACATTGTATCATAGGATAGATGCACTTGAGCTATATGCTTTATATAGCGCTCCATCTCGTGACACTTATATATATATATGGAATAGATATATATATTATATATATATATAAAATACATATATTTTCGTGACAATTAAAAAAAAAACTGTCCATAACTTCGTGTATAGTTTGAATGTTTGCTGTAAAGTTACATGTACGTGTAATCGTAATTGTACTTGAATCTAATTGGCAAGTCCAATTATGCTTTATTAACCTTTTTTGGTTTTAAATGTTTAAAAGTAAAATAACTTTTTATCGATTCTCACAGTCTCTTCGATGTCAGCCACGTTGATTCAAGTGCTTTCATTATCATTATTATTATTATTATTATTATTATTTTTATTTTTTTTTATTTTCCATTTTTCTTTTTAAAGTATAACATGCAGTCACTTGTAAATAACTGATTAATTATTTTGAGACGTCATCACTAATGTAACCGTCATTGGTATCATAATCAATATCGTTCTTATCACTAATATCGTCATCATCATCACCATCATCGTCGTCGTCATCGTCATCACCACCAATGGCCACCAGTTGCTTTCCCGCCACTTCAGTTTTCATTGAGACTCGTCTGCCTCGTGTCATTAAATTTAAAGACTTCGTGATGAACTTCTTTCTAAATAGAGGCATTCGTAGGTCATTTCTCTGCAATTTGTTTGCTATTTTATTTTTAAATTGATTTTTATTCTTTTATTTCTTTTTCTTTTTTTTTATTCAATTTCATTTTTTTCTCACATTAAAAACGGATGACGTTTCGGATTCACTGAAAAGCTGCGTCACCTTTGGCGTCACATTTTGGTGTCACATTTTAGTTTTAATACAAAATAAATGTTTTATCGTTATTTCTAAGAAAAACCCCATCAAAATCAGCTTTTATTATCTGCAGGTAAGAATTTACTTGTTTTAATTATTA
Source organism: Hirudinaria manillensis (assembly GCA_034509925.1). Classification (NCBI taxonomy): domain Eukaryota; kingdom Metazoa; phylum Annelida; class Clitellata; order Hirudinida; family Hirudinidae; genus Hirudinaria; species Hirudinaria manillensis. The sequence goes on from CM067536.1 coordinate 7,774,182, forward strand.
ATATAATTATTTATAATATCACTTAATTATTAATTATATTAATAATGATTATCACAAGTATTATCTATTCCATATTAGTATCTACTTGTGCTAAATATCTCATATATAATCTCATCATTCCATGCAATTTTAAAAAATAACATAATGTAAATACATGCATATTGTATCATTTTAAAATTTACTTTCAATTTTCTGAAATATATAATGATAATAATAATAAAACAATAATAATAACAAACAGCTTTAATATTTCTGGACTTTGACACCTGACATCTGGTGACGTTTTCGTAAATTTGGCGGTTGGGTTTGAAAGTCGTTTGAAATGCTTAAGGTGTAAAGGTGTCAGTTCCTAGGAATATTTGTAAATTTAATTTTTAAAATTTTTGAGAAAATAATTTTATTTGTGCGAGATAATTGTCAAAAACAAACCTTAATTTAGTGGTCTCCTGTTAAATCAACCAGTGAAGCACACCAGCTTCGCTCGAGCAATTGGTAGATGTATTAATTTCTGGTGACCACTTTGGGACCACTTTGGCAGTCAATTGGCGTGGTTCGTGGGGTCAGACCCTGTAGGTGTGACGGTGGGTTCGTACTACGTCTGTACCAATTGCAGTTGTAACTCTGGGTTGGCTGCACCAATACCAATACGATAATTCGATCTTCATCTGGTTCATCTAAATTCTAGTTACTAAGGTCCAGGCATCCAGTTCATCCCAGTAAGTCTTTCCACGTTTGAATCCACGTTTGGAACGTCGTTGAATCAGTTGATGTTGTTGTCTAGATATGTGTACAAAATCATGAATAACATGCAAATCCTTGATTTTCTAGAATGATTATAAAATGAATTAAAAAACTATTATAAAATGAAACTAAATTATTATTATATATAGATAATAAAATTTTATAATTTATAAATAAATAATAAAATAAATAAATTTTACATAATTTTTATAAAAAACACCTGGACTTGGAAGTTTCCGTTTCTATTAAGTTATTCGAAGGCTAACGAAATCGACGTCGTAGCGTTTTGAACATCAGTTTGAGATTTCACTTTTTGGATGGCTTTTGCCAGGATTGATTCCTGCAGCTCCAGCATGTGTTGTTCAAAGTTAGTTGTTCAAAGTAGGTCATTCAAAGTGGGTCGTTCAAAATGATGTCGCGTATTGTGACTTATGAGAGCATAAAAGAATGTTTGGAACTCGCCATATAAATTGAATTTCTAAATTTTTAATAAAACTCTAAAATGTACAAAAATCAATTTTAATGCCGTCCTAAAACCGACTTGCTGTTTATAAACTCGCTGATTCGTGAGCATTTTATGATGAAGCTGGAAACCAAGGCTAAGGTGCTTGTTTGGGTAATTATTATGTAAAACGTAATATTATGTTAATTATTATGAAAAATATATTGGTCTGTAATTCAATCTGGTGATTTGTTCGATTCATAATATTTCAATCGTTTTATAATAATAATAATATTAATAATAATAATAATGATAACAATTGCAGAATCTGTGGCAAGGCCAAAAACGATAAGCCACATAAAGTCGGGTTGCACTTTGTTAGCAGCAACTGAATATTTGCACCGACATAATAAGGTGGCCAGTTACATCCACTGGATTGTATGCCGTGAGCTAGGATGTGAAGTTCCAAAGAAATGGTACGAGCACACACCCCAAAGTGTGACGAATATAAAAGATTGCACCATTCTATGGGACTATGCGATTATCACGGACAGGAAAATATTGGCCAACAGACCTGACATTGTCATCCATGACAGGAGATCCAAGTCTTGCATGCTAATCTATGTTTCAGTCCCGGATGATAAGAACATCGCGCTCAAAGAAGCTGAAAAAATTAGCAAATACAAGGACCTGGAGATTGAAATCAACCGGATGTGGAACGTGAAGTCTAAAGTCGATCCGGTAATTGTAGGAGCGCTCGGAACGCTAAGGAAAGACTTTACAAAGTATGTAGAGTTGATACCAGGACGACCAAAGACTTCGGAGATTCAGAAGATCTCCTCGCTGGGCTCCGCCCACATTCTTCGGAAAGTTCTTGGATGAATTGCTAAGCATTCATTCATCACCGGCTGTGAAACCGAGAAGAAGAAGGAAAAATGTGTTTAATAATAATAACAACTATAATAATGAATATTATTTTATTTTATTATCTTTTTGTTATAGTATTTTACTTTGTAATTGTTTAGGTCATGACCATTACGAGTTCAACACCCAGTTACGATCGTCAGTGAAGATCGTCGTTGAAGTTGTTCCTTAAGAAACGCGCTGACGAAGCGTAAAAAATTGACAGGAAATGGACGCAGATTGGAAATCGTTATGTCAAATTACATTTGATAACAAATTTATAGAATTTATGAATAAATAATAAAATTAATAAATTTTACAAAATATTTGTCAAAAACACCTGGACTTGGGAGTTTCCGTTTCTAATAAGTTATTTGGAGGCGAATGAATTAGACGTTCTATCGTTCGATACGGTTGTTAAGTTTCAATTTTTGGATGGCTTTTGCCAGGATTGATTCCTGCTGCTCCAGAGTGCATGTGGTGTGATGGGTTTTCCAAAATTAGTTGTTCAAACTAGGTCATTCAAATTAGGTCTAGTTATTATTAGTAGTATAATTATTAATTATATTAATAAATTTTTATATTAATTAAATTATTAAATATATTAATTATGTTAATAATTATTATAAGTAATTTCTATTCCATATTAGTATCTAATTGTGCTAAATATCTCATATACAATGTCATCATTCCATGCAAGTTTATAAAATGAATTAAAAAAACTATTATAAAATGAAACTTTATAAACTAAATTATTATTATTAAATATAGATAATAAACTTTTAGAATTTATAAATAAATAATAAAATAAATAAATTTTACATAATGTTTGTCAAAACACCTGGACTTGGAAGTTTCCGTTTCTAATAAGATATTCGAAGGCGAATGAATTCGACGTCGCAGCGTTTTGGACATCAGTTTGAGATTTCACTTTTTGGATGGCTTTTGCCAGGATTGATTCCTGCCGCTCCAGCATGTGTCTGGTGTGATGGGTTGTTTAAAATTAGTTGTTCAAAGTAGGTCATTCAAAGTGGGTCGTTCAAAGTGATGTCGCATATTGTGACTTAAACCAAAGCTAAGGTGCTTGTTTGGGTTACTATTATGTAAAACGTAATATTGCGTTCATTAGTATTAAAAATATATTGGTCTGTAATTCAATCTGGTGATTTGTGCGATTCATAATATTTCAATAGTTTAATAATAATAATACTATTAATAATAATAATGATAACAATTGCAGGATCTGTGGCAAGGCCCAAGAAACGATAAGCCACATAACGTCGGGTTGCACTGTGTTAGCAGCAACTGAATATTTGCACCGACATAATAAGGTGGCCAGTTACATCCACTGGGTTGTATGCCGTGAGCTAGGATGGGAAGTAAATAATAAAATAAATAAATTTTACATAATGTTTGTCAAAACACCTGGACTTGGAAGTTTCCGTTTCTAATAAGATATTCTAAGGTGGCTGAGACGTTCGGGTTGATCGGATCTTCTACCACTCTGTTGCCTCTTATTTTTTTTTGGATGGCTTTTGCCAGGATTGATTCCTGCCGCTCCAGCGTGTGTCTGGTGTGATGGGTTGTTCAAAGTTATGATAACGATGATGATGATGATTACGATGACGACGATGAAGACATTTGTTTGCTCAATTGGGCGAATATTTAGCAAAATAATTAACAAATTATTATTTTATACGATTACTATCTAAATTTAATCAATTCAACTGAAAATCAATTTAAATTAATTCAACAATTCGAACGACTTCATTAATAATAAATAATTATAAGTAATTCGCTCCAAAAATATGTCGACTTTTTATAAAAAAAGAAAATATTTTGCCTTAAAATCATATTTAATAAAATTTTGCCAGGATTGGTTCTTGCCGCTCTAGCTTGCGTTTGGTGTGATGAGTTGTTCAAAATTAATTGTTCAAAGTACCAATAAATAATAATAATAATATTAATAATAATAATAATAATAATAGCTTTAATATTTCTGGAGTTTGACAAAATACACCTGACATCTGGTGACGTTTTCGTAAATTTGGCGGATGGGTTTGAAAGTCGACATTTGTTTGCTCTATTGAGCGAATATTTAATAAAATATTATTTTCTACGATTACCATTTAAATTTAATTAATTCAACTGAAAATCATCAATTTAAATTGATTCAACAATTCGAATGACTATAATTATAAGTAATTCGCTCCAAAATGATGTCGTTTTTTAGTAAAAACTAAATATCTTGCCTTAAAATCATATTTATTAAAAATAATTTGACAAATTATGGAATTTTACAAAGATTAAAGTAAAAAATAAAAAAAATATATTTTTGAAACTTTTAATCAAAAACACCTGGACTTGGGTGTTTCCGTATCTAATAAGACATTCGGAGGCGTGGCGAATGTATTCACGGTTGACTAGATGAATTGTTAACAATTCAATATTTGGATGGCTTTTGCCAGGATTGATTCCTGCCGTTCCAACGTGTGTCTGGTGTGGTGGGTTGTTCAGAGTTATGATAATGATGATGATGACGACAATGATTATGACATTTTTCTGCTCAATAGAGCGAATATTTAGCAAGAAATTAGTTCACTCGATTATCGTCCATATAAGAAATACGAGAAAAAAAAAAAATTTGGGATTGCCATCTTTGGTATATAGAAGAATATGGGCCGACCTGATATTATTGTTCAACATTATTAAAGGATCGGCAGAGGATGTTGGGGGCCCCAGACTCACGTTGTGTCCGGATGAGAGGACAAGAGGCCATGATTGGAAGTTGGCAACAAGAGCCTCACACAAAGACCTGAGGAAGTTTTTCTGTAGCAACAGAGTTGTTCAAGATTGGAATGGACTTCCTCAAGCGGTCGTCGAGGCACAGAACATTGAGATATTTAAAATTTTATTGGATGATCATTTTGGGGATTATAAATATTCGATTACTTTGTGAGCGGTGAACACTAGTTGTTAGTTATGTTGGGCTTTTGTTTGAATGCTTGATTTTGTTACAGGCAACTACAACTTTTTCCAAAAAACTTAAAAGATCGGCTTCCAATCAATTGGCGTGGTTCGCGGGGTCAGACCCCGTAGGTGTGACGGTGGGTTCGTACAACGTCTGTACCAATTGAAGTTGTAACTCTGGGTTGGCTGCACCAATACCAATACACTAATTCGGTCTTCATCTGGTTCATCTAAATTCTTGTTACTAAGGTCCAGGCATCCAGTTCATCCCAGTAAGTCTTTCCACGTTTGAATCCACGTTTGGAACGTCGTTGAATCAGTTGATGTTGTTGTTTCCATATGTTTACAAAAAGCATGAATAACATGCAAATCCTTGATTTTCTAGAATGATTATTAAATGAATTAAAAAAAACTATTATAAAATGAAACTAAATTATTATTATATATAGATCTTTTATAATTTATAAATAAATAATAAAATAAATAAATTTTACATAATTTTTATAAAAAACACCTGGACTTGGAAGTTTCCGTTTCTAATAAGTTATTTGAAGGCGAATGAATTCGACGTTGTATCGCTGGTTAAGAACCTGACATTCATTTTTTGGATGGCTTTTGCCAGGATTGATTCCTGCCGCTCCAGTATGTGTCTGGTGCGATGGGTTGTTTAAAATGATGATAATAATGATGATGACATTTGTTTGCTCTATTGGGCGAATATTTAGCAAAATAATTATCAAATTATTATTTTATCCTACTATCATCTAAATTTAATTAATTCAACTGAAAATCATCAATTTAAATTTATTCAAAAATTCGTACGACTATAATTATAAGTAATTCGATCCAAAAACGTCGACTTTTTAGTAAAAACAAATATCTTGCCAGAGTTCGTTTGGTGTGATGGGTTGTTCAAAATAGGTCATTCAAAGTGGGTCGTTCAAAATGATGTCGCTTATTGTGACTTATGAGAGCATAAAAGAATGTTTAGAACTCGCCATATAAATTGAATATCTAAATTTTTAATAAAACTCTTTTATTTCATTTCTTTATAAATAAAAATTTAATTTTAAAACTAGAATTAATTAAAATAATCAAATTCATTAATTTAACATAATTTGAAATAAAATAATCTGATTCTGTATCAATCGAATAACATTGGTCTAAGCAGTTCAAAATTCCTTTTTTTGCTTCCTCTTGAAACGGTTATGTATGAATTACGTATAATTTTATATAAGTCTAAGCAGTTCGAAATTAACCTAAATTAGTCCGTTGAAATAATTTTTAATATTTTTATTTCATTTCTTTATAATCTTCTCTATAAATAAAAATGTAGGTTTGTGTTTGTTTCAAATGAATGTTCTCTGAAAGTTCTTAACCGATTGCTTTGAAATTTTAGCACAACATGATACAATATTAGATGAGTGTTTTTATATAGGTTTCATGTAAATATCATTAAACGATATTAAATTCATCTTTGGTTTGTTTTTTTTTTTTAGAAACTATCAATAAAACTGATCAAACTAAGCATTGTAAAATAAAAGTCGTTTTTGTTTGAATCCAAATTATGCCAAGGCCAATTGCGAAATCAGAATTGCGGCCGAACTTCTTGGGTTTCACCTGTGCGAAAGTTGTTTAAAGACAAGCAAGGATGGTCTCAATAAATTTGTTGAAGGGAATTCAAAAGGTCAGTTGAAAGGTCTTATTAAATATATCGAATTGAAAACTATTATGACACAGATACCATGTGCGAAACCATCAGAGAACAAGGAAAGCAAATAAATGTTCTGCGTAAAACAAATTCGAAATGGTTGATCTGACCTCAGGACTCATTTCGTTGCATCATAAATTCTGTAATTTAGTGACGTCAAAAGAATTGGTTGAAAAAGTACTTCCAAATATTCAAACCAATTATAAGATTGGCTGAGTGAACGAGCTAATCAAGAGCCAAGAACAAATACGTCGATGAATCGAACAATATTAATCAATCCAATATTAAAAGCGAGGCAGTCACTTATAATAACATCAACATTGTTGTGGAAGCAGATGAAGCGGTTAAATATCCAACAGAATTTTTGAATTCACTCGATCTGCCAGGGATTCCACCGAAGATACTGCAATTGGAAGTCGGCGTGCCATGTTGCGAAATTTCAACCAACCAAAGCTTTGCAACGGCACGCGGCTTGCAGTAAAAACATTAATGAGCAGTAAGTACTAGAAGAAATGATCTTGACAGGACCTATGAAAGGTGAAGATATCCTCATTTCTAGCATTCTTATGATATGCCATTTCAATTTAAGAGATTACAATTCCCAGTTCGATTGGCCTTTGCAATCACAATAAACAAAAACTCATCGACAATCTTTAGAACTGCATGGTTTAGACCTAAGCACGGATTGCTTCTCGCATGGGCAATTACATGTTGCGTTTTCTAGAATCGGCAAACCTGATACTGTCTATATTTGTACAGAGAACGGAACAACTAACCCTCAAACATTGTGAAATTGTAAAATAAACATCTTAGCAAACATGTGCTAAATTTCTTTCTTTTAATATTAATGAAATTGAACCACAGCAACGCGTGGCTGGGAACCGCTAGTAAATAATAAAATAAATAAACTTTAAAAATGTTTCATAAAAACACCTGGACTTGGGAGTTTCCGTTTCTATTAATAGATTCGAAGGCGAATGTATTCAATGTTGCCTCTTCGGTACCGGACATTCATTTTTTGGATGGCTTTTGCCAGGATTGATTCCTGCCGTTCCAGCATGTGTCTGGTGTGATGGGTTGTTCAGAGTTATGATAATGACGATTATGACGTCATTTGTCTGCTCGTTATAGCGAATATTTGGCAAGAAATTATTTTATACGATTACCATTTAAATTTAATTAATTCAACCGAAAATCAATTTAAATTAATTCAATAATTCGAACTACTATTATTATTATAATTATTATAATTAATAATAAATAATTATAAGTAATTCGATCCAAAAAGAAGTCGACTTTTTTAGGAAAAAACAAACTATCTTGCCTTAGAATCATATTTAATAAAAATAATTTGACAAATTATGGAATTTTACAAAGATAAAGTACAAAAAAAAAATAATTAAATAAATATGTTTTACAAACTTTTTATCAAAAACACCTGGACTTGGGAGTTTCCGTTTCTAATAAGACGTTCGAAGGCGGCTGAGACGTTCGATTTAGTTGGATTTTTTACCGCTCTGTTTTTCTCTTATTTTTTTTGGATGGCTTTTGCCAGGATTGATTCCTGCCGTTCCAGCATGTGTCTGGTGTGATGGGTTGTTTAAAATGATGGTAATGATGATGACATTTGTTTGCTCTATTGAGCGTATATTCAGCAAAATATTATTTTATACGATTACCATCTAAATTTAATTAATTCAACTGAAAATCATCAATTTAAATTAATTCAACAATTCGAAAGACTATAATTCTATGTAATTCGCTCCAAAAAGATGTCCACATTTTATAAAAAAAACAAAATATTTTGCCTTAAAATTATCTTTGACAACAAACGTATAGAATTTACAAATAAATAACATAAATAATAAAATAAATAAACTTTACAAAATGTTTCATAAAAACAGCTGGACTTGGAAGTTTCCGTTTCTAATAAGTTATTCGAATGCGAACGAATTCAACGTTGTATCGTTGAACATGAATCGGAGATTTCATTTTTTGGATGGCTTTTGCCAGGACTGGTGTGGTGGATTGTTCAAAATTAGTTTTTCAAAGTAGGTCATTCAAAGTAGGTCATTCAAAGTGGGTCGTTCAAAATGATGTCGCGTATTGTGACTTATGAGAGCATAAAAGAATGTTTGGATCTCGCCATATAAATTCAATCTCTAAATTTTTAATAAAACTCTAAAATGTACAAAAATCAATTTTAATGTCGTCCTAAAACAGACTTGCTATTTATAAAATCGCTGGTTCGCGGGAATTTGAAGATGAAGTGGGAAAGGAAGGCTAAGGTGCTTGTTTGGGTAATTATTATGTAAAACGTAATATTATGTTCTTTATTATGAAAACTATATTGGTCTGTAATTCAATATGGTAATTTGTGCGATTCGTAATATTCCATTCATTTTATAAGAATATTAATAATAACAATAATAATGAATATTATTTTATATTGTTATAGTATTTTACTTTGTAATTGTTTAGGTCGTAATCATTAAGAGTTCAACACCCAGTTACGATCGTCAGTGAAGATCATAGATCATAGTTGAAGTTGTTCTTTCAGAAACGCGCTGTCGAAGCGAGTGAAAAACTGACAGGAAATGGACGCAGATTGGAAATCGTTATGGCAAATTACATTTGATAACAAATTTATAGAATTTATGAATAAATAATAAAATTAATAAATTTTACATAGTTTTTGTCAAAAACACCTGGACTTGGGATTTTCCATTTCTAATAATTCATTCAAAAGCGAGTGAATTCGACATTGTATTGTTGGTTAACGATAACATTCATTTTTTGGATGGCTTTTGCCAGGATTAGTAAAATAAAATAAGAATGGTCTATCGCCAATTAAATTATAATTCACAAAAGTACGGCAGTTTATACAATAATTATCAAAAACACCCTGGAGATTGGGATTCCAGCTTCACATAAGAGTGTCTACAAATTTAGACATATCGTCAGAAATTGTTCTATGGGTAAATTACCATTTTTGATAGCCGTACCGGATATGGCTTTAGCGATGGGAATCCTACCTTCTGGATCGGATTCAAGCGCTTAATTTTTTCGATTTAACAACTTAATGGTGATTTAATGCCACGAAACTAATTCGATTAATTTGAATGACTACTTGTTCCAAAAACTTGAAAGATCAACTTCCATTCAATTGGCGTGGTTCGTGGGGTCAGACCCCGTAGGTGTGACGGTGGGTTAGTACTACTTCTGTACCAATTGCAGTTCTAACTCTGGGTTGACTGCACCAATACCAATACACTAATTCATATGGTTCATCTAAATTCTAGTTACTAAGGTCCTGGCATCCAGAACGTCGTTGAATCAGTTGATGTTGTTGTTTCCATATGTTTACAAAAAGCATGAATAACATGCTAATCCTTGTTTTTTCTAGAATGATTATGAAATGAATTGCAAAAAAAAAAACTATTATAAAATGAATCTTTATAAACTAAATTATTATTATATATAGATAATAAACTTTTGGAATTTATAAATAAATAATAAAATAAATAAATTTTACATAATGTTTGTCAAAAACACCAGGACTTGGGAGTTTCCGTTTCTAATAAGATATTCGAAGGTGTCTGAGACGTTCGATTTGGTTGTAGTTTTGACAACTTGTGAGATTGTATTTTTTTGGATGGCTTTTGCCAGGATTGATTCCTGACGTTCCAGCGTGTGTCTGGTGTGTCATGGATTGTTCAAAAAATGATGATAATGATTACGATGACGACGACGACGACGATGAAGATCTATTGAACGAATATTCAACAAAATATTATTTTATACGATTACCATCTAGATTTAATTAATTCAACTTTTAGAATTTATAAATAAATAAATTTTACAAAATGTTTGTCAAAAACACCAGGACTTGGGAGTTTCCTTTTCAATAAGACATTCGAAGGTGTCTGAGAATTTATAAATGATATGTTCCGATATTTTTGGATGGCTTTTGCCAGGATTGATTCCTACCGCTCCAGAGTGCGTCTGGTGTGATGGGTTGGTCAAAGTTATGATAATGATGATGATTATGATGACGATGACGATGAAGACATTTGTTTGCTCAATTGGGCGAATACAGTTCGCTCATTATAGATAGGAAAAAGTGATTTTTTATGGTAACTCATGTTATATTTCACAAAATTTACTCAAATTTTAGAATGTTATGTAAAACGTGTTTATACATTTATGTATAAAAATTTCATTGAGTATTAATTTCACACTAATTGAGATTAACGAAAACGCTTTTTTGGGGCGTCCAAACATGATAGGAATTTGGCGATGAAAGTCAATAATAAGGTCAGAAATTTATTTTTTGCACACAAAACGTTATTCAATACGAAATTATATTTCCTTTTTTTTCTATTATATCGAAACATCTATTATTCATAGACAAACACAATTTTCTTATGTAGTCCAATTTCATCTCCTTCCATGCACCCTGATGGCATCTTCCAGCTCTAATTTGGAGTGAAACTGTCTCCCGTCTTTATAAACTGCTCTTGATAACTCACCCCAACAATTTTCAATAGGATTGAGGTCCGGTGAACGAGCTGGCCAACTCAAAACCTTGATGTTATTTTCCTGGAAGAAGTCTCTTGTCACTTTCGAGGTGTGGATAGGAGCATTGTCTTGCTGGAATACAAAATTCCGTCCATATTTCCTCTTGGCGAAGGGCAGGAGATTATTGATCAATACTTCGATGTAGTCTACTAACTTTTGCCTTCCTTGGAGGAAGGTCAAATCAGTGACTCCATCATGTGAAATCCCTGCCCAAATCATCACTGTTCCACCCCCATGATTCCTGCTAAAAAATGTCTCCTTCTCTTTTTCTTAGGTCATGCCAGTAGCATTGATGACCATCAGGACCGTCAAGGTTGAACTTGTACTTAGCAAAATAATTAACAAATTATTATTTTATACGATTACTATCTAAATTTAATTAATTCAACCGAAAATCAATTTAAATTAATTCAACAATTCGAACGACTTAATTAATAATTATTATAATTAATAATAAATAATTATAAGTAATTCGCTCCAAAAAGATGTCGACTTTTTATAAATAAAAACTAAATTTCGTGCCTTAAAATTACATTTGGCAACAAACGTATAGAATTTACAAATAAATAAAATAAATAAAAAAATAAATAAATTTTACACAATGTTTGTCAAAAACACCTGGACTTGGAAGTTTCCATTTCTAATAAGTTATTCGAAGGTGAATGAATTCAACGATGTATCGTTCATTTTTTTTTTACCAAGATTCAATTTTTGGATGGCTTTTGCCAGGATTGATTCCTGCCGCTCCAGCGTGTGTCTGGTGTGATGGGTTGTTCAAAGTTATGATAATGATGATGATGATGACGACGATAATTATGACATTTGTCTGCTCAATAGAGCAAAAATTTAGCAAGAAATTAGTTAACTCGATTACCGTTCATATAAGAAATAATAATAATAATAATAATAATAATAATAATAATAATAATAATAATAATAATAATAATAATAATAATAATAATAATAATAATAATAATAATAATAATAATAATAATAATAATAATAATAATAATAATAACAATAATAATAATAATATATAATAATTATAAGATCGATATCAGATCTGAACCACGCAATCGTCTTATTAAAATTAATAATCTTTGCTACATCTGCCATGGAACTTCAAACTATTGTTTTTGACGGTTCTTCCAGCCACGATGTTTCCTTTTCCTTTTCCTGTCGCTGGGTTTTCTAACAATCCTTCCGTTATTTGGTCTGCTGGTTTTGGAAATGCCGATAGACATCTGGCGACGTTTTTGTAAATTAAATATTATTTCGTGAAGAAAAGTTTATTTTTTTAAATCCAAGATTAATTGTAATGGAACGTGGCTGCCAATATTTCTGTTTCATAAAGCCGACTATAAAATCTTACATAAGCACGTAAAACGTGTGCTGACTCTTAGGAACCATTAGAAAATAATTGATTAAATATATTTTGCAAAAAATAAAATTAATAATAAACAAACAAATTATTATAAATTACTCAAATATAAAATAAAATAAGAAATATGGCAAATTAAATTATAATTCACAAAAGTACGGCAGTTTATACAATAATTGTCAAATACACCCTGGAGATTAGGATTCCCGCTTCACATAAGAGTGTCTGCAAATTTAGCCATTAAATAAAGTTACTTATCATTGTAAATTATCATTTTTGGTAGCTTTTTGCTGGATATGGCTTTAGCGATGAGAATCCTACCTCCTGGATCGAATTCAAGTGCTTAATTTTTCGATTTAACAACTTAATGGTGATTTAATGCCATGAAACTAATTCCATTAATTTGAACAACTTCTTGTTCCAAAAACTTGAAAGATCAACTTCCAATCAATTGGCGTGGTTCGTGGGGTCAGACCCCGTAGGTGTGACGGTGGGTTAGTACTACGTCTGTACCAATTGAAGTTGTAACTCTGGGTTGGCTGCACCAATACCAATACGATAATTCGGTCCTCATCTGGTTCATCTAAATTCTAGTTACTAGCATGAATAACATGCAAATCCTTGTTTTTTCTAGAATGATTATAAAATGAATTACAAAAAAAACTATTATAAAATGAAACTTTATAAACTAAATTATTATTATAGATAATAAACTTAAAAAAATTATAAATAGATAATAAAATAAATCAATTTTACATAATGTTTGTCAAAAACAACAGGACTTGGAAGTTTCCGTTTCAATAAGTATTCGAAGGTGTCTGAGAATTTATAGAAAATATCTGTTCCTATTTTTTTGGATGGCTTTTGCCAGGATTGATTCCTGACGTTCCAGCGTGTGTCTGGTGTGTCATGGGTTGTTAAAAATCATGGTAATGATTACGATTTGTTTGCTCTATTGGGCGAATATTTAGAAAGATTATTAGCAAATTATTATTTTATGCGATTACCATCTAAATTTAATTAATTCGACTAAAAATCATCAATTTAAATTAATTCAACAATTCGAACGACTATAATTATAAGTAATTCGCTCCAAAAAGATTTTGACTTTTTAGGAAAAACAAAATATCTTGTCTTAAAATTATATTTGACAACAAACGTAAAGAATTTACAAATAAATAAAATAAATAATAAACAAAAACTTTACAAAATGTTTTACGAAAACACCTGGACTTGAAAGTTTGCGTTTCTTATAAGACAATCGAAGGCGAATGAATTCAACGTTGTCAGCTCCTTACTTTTTTTTTGGATGGCTTTTGCCAGGATTGATTCCTACCGCTCCAGCGTGTGTCTGGTGTGATGGGTTGTTCAAAGTTATGATAATGATGATGGTTATGACATTTGTCTGTTGCATAGAGCGAATATTTAGCAAGAAATTAATTCACCCGATTATCGTCCATATAAGAAATACGAGAAAAAAAAGAGATAAAAATTTTGGGGTTGCCATCTTTGGTGTATAGAAGAAAATGGGTTGATATGTTTACAAAAGCATGAATAACATGCCAATCCTTGATTTTTCTAGAATGGTTATAAAATGAATTAAAAAAACTACTATAAAATGAAACTTTATAAACTAAATTATTATTATATATAGATAATAAACTTTTGGAATTTATAAATAAATAAATTTTACATAAATAATAAAATAAATAAATTTTGCAAAATGTTTGTCAAAAACACCAGGACTTGGGCGTTTCCGTTTCATTAAGTTATTCGAAGGTGGCTGAGACGTTCGAATTTAAATACAGCATGTCTTCCTATTTTTTGGATGGCTTTTGCCAGGATTGATTCCTGACGTTCCAGCGTGTGTCTGGTGTGTCATGGATTGTTCGAAATCATGATAATTATTACGATGACGACGATGATGATGGACATTTGTTTGCTCTATTGGGTGAATATTTAGCAAAATAACTAACAAATTATTATTTTTTTGAGATTACCGTCTAAATTTAATTAAGTCGACTGAAAATCATCAATTTAAATTAATTCAACGATTCGAACGACTATAATTATAAGTAATTCGCTCCAAAAAGATATCGACTTTTTAGTAAAAACAAAATATCTTGCCTTAAAATTATATTTAATAAAAATAATTTGACAAATTATGAAATTTTACAAAGAATAAAGTACAAAAGTACAATAAAATAATTAAATAAATATGTTATAAATTTTTAATCAAAAACACCTTGACTTGGGTGTTGCCGTTTCTAATAAGACATTCGTTGCGAACTTTTTTTTTCTGCGTGAGGTGTGTGGTCCTTTACCTTTTTGGATGGCTTTTGCCAGGATTGATTCCTGCTGCTCCAGAGTGCGTTTGGTGTGATGGGTTGTTCAAAATTAGTTGTTCAAAGTAGGTCATTCAAAGTGGGTTCATTCAAAGTGGGTCATACAAAGTGGGTTTTTCAAAATGATTTCGATTATTGTGACTTATGAGAGCATAAAAGAATGTTTAGATCCCGCCATATAAATTGAATTTCTAAATTTTTAATAAAACTCTAAAATGTACAAAAATCAATTTTAATGTCGTGCAAAAACCGACATGCTATTTATAAAATCGCTTGTTTGTGGGAATTTTAAGATGAAGTGGAAAAGCAAGGCCAAGGTGCTTGTTTGGGTAATTATTATGTAAAACGTAATATTATGTTAATTATTATGAAAAATATATTGGTCTGTAATTCAATATGGTAATTTGTGCGATTCATAATATTCCATTCATTTTATAAGAATATTAATAATAACAATAATAATGAATATTATTTTATTTTGTTATAGTATTTTACTTTGTAATTGAACATAATCTTTACGAGTTCAACACCCAGTTACGATCGTCAGTGAAGATCATAGTTGAAGTTGTTCCTTAAGAAACGCGATGTCGAAGTGAGTAAAAAACTGACAGGAAATGGACGCAGATTGGAAATCGTTATGGCAAATTACATTTGATAACAAATTTATAGAATTTATGAATAAATAATAAAATTAATAAATTTTACATAGTTTTTGTCAAAAACACCTGGACTTGGGATTTTCCATTTCTAATAATTCATTCAAAAGCGAGTGAATTCGACATTGTATTGTTGGTTAACGATAACATTCATTTTTTGGATGGCTTTTGCCAGGATTAGTAAAATAAAATAAGAATGGTCTATCGCCAATTAAATTATAATTCACAAAAGTACGGCAGTTTATACAATAATTATCAAAAACACCCTGGAGATTGGGATTCCAGCTTCACATAAGAGTGTCTTCAAATTTAGACATATCGTCAGAAATTGTTCTATGGGTAAATTACCATTTTTGATAGCCGTACCGGATATGGCTTTAGCGATGAGAATCCTACCTTCTGGATCGGATTCAAGCGCTTAATTTTTTCGATTTAACAACTTAATGGTGATTTAATGCCACGAAACTAATTCGATTAATTTGAATGACTACTTGTTCCAAAAACTTGAAAGATCAACTTCCATTCAATTGGCGTGGTTCGTGGGGTCAGACCCCGTAGGTGTGACGGTGGGTTAGTACTACTTCTGTACCAATTGCAGTTCTAACTCTGGGTTGACTGCACCAATACCAATACAATAATTCATATGGTTCATCTAATTTCTAGTTACTAAGGTCCTGGCATCCAGAACGTCGTTGAATCAGTTGATGTTGTTGTTTCCATATGTTTACAAAAAGCATGAATAACATGCTAATCCTTGTTTTTTCTAGAATGATTATGAAATGAATTGCAAAAAAAAAACTATTATAAAATGAATCTTTATAAACTAAATTATTATTATATATAGATAATAAACTTTTGGAATTTATGAATAAATAATAAAATAAATACATTTTACATAATGTTTGTCAAAAACACCAGGACTTGGAAGTTTCCGTTTCTAATAAGATATTCGAAGGTGTCTGAGACGTTCGATTTGGTTGTAGTTTTGACAACTTGTGAGTTTGTATTTTTTTGGATGGCTTTTGCCAGGATTGATTCCTGACGTTCCAGCATGTGTCTGGTGTGTCATGGGTTGTTCAAAAAATGATGATAATGATTACGATGACGACGACGACGACGATGAAGATCTATTGAGCGTATATTCAGCAAAATATTATTTTATACGATTACCATCTGGATTTAATTAATTCAACTGAAAATCATCAATTTAAATTAATTCAAGAATTCGAGCGACTATAATTATTATAATTATTATAATTAATAATAAATAATTATAAGTAATTCGCTCCAAAAAGATGTCGACTTTTTTGGAAAAACCAATAAATTGCCTTAAAATTATATTTAATAAAAATAATTTGACAAATTATGGAGTTTTACAAAGAATTATGTAAAAAATAAAATAAAATAAATAAATAAATAAATATGGTTGACAAACTTTTTATCAAAAACACCTGGACTTGGGAGTTTCCGTTTCTAATAAGACATTCGAATTCAATGTTGCTGTGTTTCACATTGTTCATTAGTTTCATTTTTTGGATGGCTTTTGCCAGGGTTGATTCCTGCCACTCCAGAGTGCGTCTGGAATGATGGGTTGTTCAAAATTACTTGTTCAAAGTAACAATAAATAATAATAATAATAATAAAAATAATAATATTCCAAGTCTTGCATGCTAATCGATGTTTCAGTCCCGGTTGATAAGAACATCGCGCTCAAAAGAAGCTGAAAAAATTAGCAAATACAAGGACCTGGAGATTGAAATCAACCGGATGTGGAACGTGGAGTCTAAAGTCGTTCCGGTAATTGTAGGAGCGCTCGGAACGCTAAGGAAAGACTTTACAAAGTATGTAGAGTTGATACCAGGACGACCAAAGACTTCGGAGATTCAGAAGATCTCCTCGCTGGGCACTGCCCACATTCTTCGGAAAGTTCTTGGATGAATTGCTAAGCATTCATTCATCACCGGCTGTGAAACCGAGAAGAAGGAAAAATGTGTTTAATAATAATAACAACTATAATAATGAATATTATTTTATTTTATTATCTTTTTGTTATAGTATTTTACTTTGTAATTGTTTAGGTCATTATCATTTCGAGTTCAACACCCGGTTACGATCGTCAATGAAGATCATAGTTGAAGTTGTTCCTTCAGAAACGCGCTGACGAAGCGTAAAAAATTGACAGGAAATGGACGCAGATTGGAAATCGTTATGTCAAATTACATTTGATAACAAATTTATAGAATTTATGAATAAATAATAAAATTAATAAATTTTACAAAATATTTGTCAAAACACCTGGACTTGGAAGTTTCCGTTTCTAATAAGATATTCGAAGGCGAATGAAATCGACTTCGTAGCGTTTTGGACATCAGTTTGAGATTTCACTTTTTGGATGGCTTTTGCCAGGATTGATTCCTGCCGCTCCAGCATGTGTCTGGTGTGATGGGTTGTTCAAAATTAGTTGTTCAAAGTAGGTCATTCAAAGTGGGTCGTTCAAAGTGATGTCGCATATTGTGACTTAAACCAAAGCTAAGGTGCTTGTTTGGGTAACTATTATGTAAAACGTAATATTGCGTTCATTAGTATTAAAAATATATCGGTCTGTAATTCAATCTGATGATTTGTTCGATTCATAATATTTCAATAGTTTAATAATAATAATACTATTAATAATAATAATGATAACAATTGCAGGATCTGTGGCAAGGCCCAAGAAACGATAAGCCACATAACGTCGGGTTGCACTGTGTTAGCAGCAACTGAATATTTGCACCGACATAATAAGGTGGCCAGTTACATCCACTGGGTTGTATGCCGTGAGCTAGGATGGGAAGTAAATAATAAAATAAATAAATTTTACATAATGTTTGTCAAAACACCTGGACTTGGAAGTTTCCGTTTCTAATAAGATATTCAAAGGTGGCTGAGACGTTCGGATTGATAGGATCTTCTACCACTCTGTTGCCTCTTATTTTTTTTGGATGGCTTTTGCCAGGATTGATTCCTGCCGCTCCAGCGTGTGTCTGGTGTGATGGGTTGTTCAAAGTTATGATAACGATGATGATGATGATTACGATGACGACGATGAAGACATTTGTTTGCTCAATTAGGCGAATATTTAGCAAAATAATTAACAAATTATTACTTTATACGATTACTATCTAAATTTAATCAATTCAACTGAAAATCAATTTAAATTAATTCAACAATTCGAACGACTTCATTAATAATAAATAATTATAAGTAATTCGCTCCAAAAATATGTCGACTTTTTATAAAAAAAGAAAATATTTTGCCTTAAAATCATATTTAATAAAATTTTGCCAGGATTGGTTCTTGCCGCTCTAGCTTGCGTTTGGTGTGATGAGTTGTTCAAAATTAATTGTTCAAAGTACCAATAAATAATAATAATAATATTAATAATAATAATAATAAGAATAATAATATTAATAATAATAATAATAAGAATAATAATATTAATAATAATAATAATAATAGCTTTAATATTTCTGGAGTTTGACAAAATACACCTGACATCTGGTGACGTTTTCGTAAATTTGGCGGATGGGGTTGAAAGTCGACATTTGTTTGCTCTATTGAGCGAATATTTAATAAAATATTATTTTCTACGATTACCATTTAAATTTAATTAATTCAACTGAAAATCATCAATTTAAATTGATTCAACAATTCGAATGACTATAATTATAAGTAATTCGCTCCAAAATGATGTCGTTTTTTAGTAAAAACTAAATATCTTGCCTTAAAATCATATTTATTAAAAATAATTTGACAAATTATGGAATTTTACAAAGAATAAAGTAAAAAATAAAAAAAATATATTTTTGAAACTTTTAATCAAAAACACCTGGACTTGGGTGTTTCCGTATCTAATAAGACATTCGGAGGCGTGGCGAATGTATTCACGGTTGACTTGATGAATTGTTAACAATTCATTATTTGGATGGCTTTTGCCAGGATTGATTCCTGCCACTCCAACGTGTGTCTGGTGTGATGGGTTGTTCAGAGATATGATAATGATGATGATGACGACGATGATTATGACATTTTTCTGCTCAATAGAGCGAATATTTAGCAAGAAATTAGTTCACTCGATTATCGTCCATATAAGAAATACGAGAAAAAAAGAGATAAAAATTTTGGGGTTGCCATCTTTGGTGTATAGAAGAAAATGGGCCGATCTGATATTATTGTTCAACATTATTAAAGGATCGGCAGAGGATGTTGGGGGCCCCAGACTCACGTTGTGTCCGGATGAGAGGGCAAGAGGCCATGATTGGAAGTTGGCAACAAGAGCCTCACACAAAGACCTGAGAAAGTTTTTCTTAAGCAACAGAGTTGTTCAAGATTGGAATGGGCTTCCTCAAGCGGTTGTCGAGGCACAGAACATTGAGATATTTAAAATTTTATTGGATGATCATTTTGGGGATTATAAATATTCGCTTACTTTGTGAGCGGTGAACACTAGTTGTTAGTTATGTTGGGCTTTTGTTTGAATGCTTGATTTTGTTACAGGCAACTACAACTTTTTCCAAAAAACTTAAAAGATCGGCTTCCAATCAATTGGCGTGGTTCGTGGGGTCAGACCCTGTAGGTGTGACGGTGGGTTAGTACTACGTCTGTACCAATTGCAGTTGTAACTCTGGGTTGGCTGCACCAATACCAATACACTAATTCGGTCTTCATCTGGTTCATCTAAATTCTTGTTACTAAGGTCCAGGCATCCAGTTCATCCCAGTAAGTCTTTCCACGTTTGAATCCACGTTTGGAACGTCGTTGAATCAGTTGATGTTGTTGTTTCCATATGTTTACAAAAAGCATGAATAACATGCAAATCCTTGATTTTCTAGAATGATTATTAAATGAATTAAAAAAAACTATTATAAAATGAAACTAAATTATTATTATATATAGATCTTTTATAATTTATAAATAAATAATAAAATAAATAAATTTTACATAATTTTTATAAAAAACACCTGGACTTGGAAGTTTCCGTTTCTAATAAGTTATTTGAAGGCGAATGAATTCGACGTTGTATCGCTGGTTAAGAACCTGACATTCATTTTTTGGATGTCTTTTGCCAGGATTGATTCCTGCCGCTCCAGTATGTGTCTGGTGCGATGGGTTGTTTAAAATGATGATAATAATGATGATGACATTTGTTTGCTCTATTGGGCGAATATTTAGCAAAATAATTATCAAATTATTATTTTATCCTACTATCATCTAAATTTAATTAATTCAACTGAAAATCATCAATTTAAATTTATTCAAAAATTCGTACGACTATAATTATAAGTAATTCGATCCAAAAACGTCGACTTTTTAGTAAAAACAAATATCTTGCCAGAGTTCGTTTGGTGTGATGGGTTGTTCAAAATAGGTCATTCAAAGTGGGTCGTTCAAAATGATGTCGCTTATTGTGACTTATGAGAGCATAAAAGAATGTTTAGAACTCGCCATATAAATTGAATATCTAAATTTTTAATAAAACTCTTTTATTTCATTTCTTTATAAATAAAAATTTAATTTTAAAACTAGAATTAATTAAAATAATCAAATTCATTAATTTAACATAATTTGAAATAAAATAATCTGATTCTGTATCAATCGAATAACATTGGTCTAAGCAGTTCAAAATTCCTTTTTTTGCTTCCTCTTGAAACGGTTATGTATGAATTACATATAATTTTGTATAAGTGTAAGCAGCTCGAAATTAACCTAAATTAATCGGCCGAAATAATTTTTAATATTTTTATTTCATTTCTTTATAATCTTCTCTATAAATAAAAATGTAAGTTTGTGTTTGTTTCAAATGAACGTTCTCTGAAAGTTCTTAACCAATTGCTTTGAAATTTTAGCACAACATGATACAATATTAGATGAGTGTTTTTTATATAGGTTTCATGTAAATATCATTAAACGATATTAAATTCATCTTTGGTTTGTTTTTTTTTTTTTAGAAACTATCAATAAAACTGATCAAACTAAGCATTGTAAAATAAAAGTCGTTTTTGTTTGAATCCAAATTATGCCAAGGCCAATTGCGAAATCAGAATTGCGGCCGAACTTCTTGGGTTTCACCTGTGCGAAAGTTGTTTAAAGACAAGCAAGGATGGTCTCAATAAATTTGTTGAAGGGAATTCAAAAGGTCAGTTGAAAGGTCTTATTAAATATATCGAATTGAAAACTATTATGACACAGATACCATGTGCGAAACCATCAGAGAACAAGGAAAGCAAATAAATGTTCTGCGTAAAACAAATTCGAAATGGTTGATCTGACCTCAGGACTCATTTCGTTGCATCATAAATTCTGTAATTTAGTGACGTCAAAAGAATTGGTTGAAAAAGTACTTCCAAATATTCAAACCAATTATAAGATTGGCTGAGTGAACGAGCTAATCAAGAGCCAAGAACAAATACGTCGATGAATCGAACAATATTAATCAATCCAATATTAAAAGCGAGGCAGTCACTTATAATAACATCAACATTGTTGTGGAAGCAGATGAAGCGGTTAAATATCCAACAGAATTTTTGAATTCACTCGATCTGCCAGGGATTCCACCGAAGATACTGCAATTGGAAGTCGGCGTGCCATGTTGCGAAATTTCAACCAACCAAAGCTTTGCAACGGCACGCGGCTTGCAGTAAAAACATTAATGAGCAGTAAGTACTAGAAGAAATGATCTTGACAGGACCTATGAAAGGTGAAGATATCCTCATTTCTAGCATTCTTATGATATGCCATTTCAATTTAAGAGATTACAATTCCCAGTTCGATTGGCCTTTGCAATCACAATAAACAAAAACTCATCGACAATCTTTAGAACTGCATGGTTTAGACCTAAGCACGGATTGCTTCTCGCATGGGCAATTACATGTTGCGTTTTCTAGAATCGGCAAACCTGATACTGTCTATATTTGTACAGAGAACGGAACAACTAACCCTCAAACATTGTGAAATTGTAAAATAAACATCTTAGCAAACATGTGCTAAATTTCTTTCTTTTAATATTAATGAAATTGAACCACAGCAACGCGTGGCTGGGAACCGCTAGTAAATAATAAAATAAATAAACTTTAAAAATGTTTCATAAAAACACCTGGACTTGGGAGTTTCCGTTTCTATTAATAGATTCGAAGGCGAATGTATTCAATGTTGCCTCTTCGGTACCGGACATTCATTTTTTGGATGGCTTTTGCCAGGATTGATTCCTGCCGTTCCAGCATGTGTCTGGTGTGATGGGTTGTTCAGAGTTATGATAATGACGATTATGACGTCATTTGTCTGCTCGTTATAGCGAATATTTGGCAAGAAATTATTTTATACGATTACCATTTAAATTTAATTAATTCAACCGAAAATCAATTTAAATTAATTCAATAATTCGAACTACTATTATTATTATAATTATTATAATTAATAATAAATAATTATAAGTAATTCGATCCAAAAAGAAGTCGACTTTTTTAGGAAAAAACAAACTATCTTGCCTTAGAATCATATTTAATAAAAATAATTTGACAAATTATGGAATTTTACAAAGATAAAGTACAAAAAAAAAATAATTAAATAAATATGTTTTACAAACTTTTTATCAAAAACACCTGGACTTGGGAGTTTCCGTTTCTAATAAGACGTTCGAAGGCGGCTGAGACGTTCGATTTAGTTGGATTTTTTACCGCTCTGTTTTTCTCTTATTTTTTTTGGATGGCTTTTGCCAGGATTGATTCCTGCCGTTCCAGCATGTGTCTGGTGTGATGGGTTGTTTAAAATGATGGTAATGATGATGACATTTGTTTGCTCTATTGAGCGTATATTCAGCAAAATATTATTTTATACGATTACCATCTAAATTTAATTAATTCAACTGAAAATCATCAATTTAAATTAATTCAACAATTCGAAAGACTATAATTCTATGTAATTCGCTCCAAAAAGATGTCCACATTTTATAAAAAAACAAAATATTTTGCCTTAAAATTATCTTTGACAACAAACGTATAGAATTTACAAATAAATAACATAAATAATAAAATAAATAAACTTTACAAAATGTTTCATAAAAACAGCTGGACTTGGAAGTTTCCGTTTCTAATAAGTTATTCGAATGCGAACGAATTCAACGTTGTATCGTTGAACATGAATCGGAGATTTCATTTTTTGGATGGCTTTTGCCAGGACTGGTGTGGTGGATTGTTCAAAATTAGTTTTTCAAAGTAGGTCATTCAAAGTGGGTCATACAAAGTGGGTTCATTCAAAATGATGTCGCATATTGTGACTTATGAGAGCATAAAAGAATGTTTAGATCTCGTCATATAAATTGAATCTCTAAATTTTTAATAAAACTCTAAAATGTACAAAAATCAATTTTAATGTCGTCCTAAAACAGACTTGCTATTTATAAAATCGCTGGTTCGCGGGAATTTGATGATGAAGTGGGAAAGGAAGGCTAAGGTGCTTGTTTGGGTAATTATTATGTAAAACGTAATATTATGTTCTTTATTATGAAAACTATATTGGTCTGTAATTCAATATGGTAATTTGTGCGATTCGTAATATTCCATTCATTTTATAAGAATATTAATAAGAACAATAATAATGAATATTATTTTATATTGTTATAGTATTTTACTTTGTAATTGTTTAGGTCGTAATCATTAAGAGTTCAACACCCAGTTACGATCGTCAGTGAAGATCATAGATCATAGTTGAAGTTGTTCTTTCAGAAACGCGCTGTCGAAGCGAGTGAAAAACTGACAGGAAATGGACGCAGATTGGAAATCGTTATGGCAAATTACATTTGATAACAAATTTATAGAATTTATGAATAAATAATAAAATTAATAAATTTTACATAGTTTTTGTCAAAAACACCTGGACTTGGGATTTTCCATTTCTAATAATTCATTCAAAAGCGAGTGAATTCGACATTGTATTGTTGGTTAACGATAACATTCATTTTTTGGATGGCTTTTGCCAGGATTAGTAAAATAAAATAAGAATGGTCTATCGCCAATTAAATTATAATTCACAAAAGTACGGCAGTTTATACAATAATTATCAAAAACACCCTGGAGATTGGGATTCCAGCTTCACATAAGAGTGTCTACAAATTTAGACATATCGTCAGAAATTGTTCTATGGGTAAATTACCATTTTTGATAGCCGTACCGGATATGGCTTTAGCGATGGGAATCCTACCTTCTGGATCGGATTCAAGCGCTTAATTTTTTCGATTTAACAACTTAATGGTGATTTAATGCCACGAAACTAATTCGATTAATTTGAATGACTACTTGTTCCAAAAACTTGAAAGATCAACTTCCATTCAATTGGCGTGGTTCGTGGGGTCAGACCCCGTAGGTGTGACGGTGGGTTAGTACTACTTCTGTACCAATTGCAGTTCTAACTCTGGGTTGACTGCACCAATACCAATACACTAATTCATATGGTTCATCTAAATTCTAGTTACTAAGGTCCTGGCATCCAGAACGTCGTTGAATCAGTTGATGTTGTTGTTTCCATATGTTTACAAAAAGCATGAATAACATGCTAATCCTTGTTTTTTCTAGAATGATTATGAAATGAATTGCAAAAAAAAAACTATTATAAAATGAATCTTTATAAACTAAATTATTATTATATATAGATAATAAACTTTTGGAATTTATGAATAAATAATAAAATAAATACATTTTACATAATGTTTGTCAAAAACACCAGGACTTGGAAGTTTCCGTTTCTAATAAGATATTCGAAGGTGTCTGAGACGTTCGATTTGGTTGTAGTTTTGACAACTTGTGAGATTGTATTTTTTTGGATGGCTTTTGCCAGGATTGATTCCTGACGTTCCAGCGTGTGTCTGGTGTGTCATGGATTGTTCAAAAAATGATGATAATGATTACGATGACGACGACGACGACGATGAAGATCTATTGAACGAATATTCAGCAAAATATTATTTTATACGATTACCATCTAGATTTAATTAATTCAACTGAAAATCATCTATTTAAATTAATTCAAGAATTCGAGCGACTATAATTATTATAATTAATAATAAATAATTATAAGTAATTCGCTCCAAAAAGATGTCGACTTTTTTGGAAAAACCAATAAATTGCCTTAAAATTATATTTAATAAAAATAATTTGACAAATTATGGAGTTTTACAAAGAATTATGTAAAAAATAAAATAAAATAAATAAATAAATAAATATGGTTGACAAACTTTTTATCAAAAACACCTGGACTTGGGAGTTTCCGTTTCTAATAAGACATTCGAATTCAATGTTGCTGTGTTTCACATTGTTCATTAGTTTCATTTTTTGGATGGCTTTTGCCAGGGTTGATTCCTGCCACTCCAGAGTGCGTCTGGAATGATGGGTTGTTCAAAATTACTTGTTCAAAGTAACAATAAATAATAATAATAATAAAAATAATAATATTCCAAGTCTTGCATGCTAATCGATGTTTCAGTCCCGGTTGATAAGAACATCGCGCTCAAAGAAGCTGAAAAAATTAGCAAATACAAGGACCTGGAGATTGAAATCAACCGGATGTGGAACGTGGAGTCTAAAGTCGTTCCGGTAATTGTAGGAGCGCTCGGAACGCTAAGAAAAGACTTTACAAAGTATGTAGAGTTGATACCAGGACGACCAAAGATTTCGGAGATTCAGAAGATCTCCTCGCTGGGCTGCGCCCACATTCTTCGGAAAGTTCTTGGATGAATTGCTAAGCATTCATTCATCACCGGCTGTGAAACCGAGAAGAAGAAGGAAAAATGTGTTTAATAATAATAACAACTATAATAATGAATATTATTTTATTTTATTATCTTTTTGTTATAGTATTTTACTTTGTAATTGTTTACGTCATGACCATTACGAGTTCAACACCCAGTTACGATCGTCAGTGAAGTTCGTCGTTGAAGTTGTTCCTTCAGAAACGCGCTGACGAAGCTTAAAAAACTGACAGGAAATGGACGCAGATTGGAAATCGTTATGTCAAATTACATTTGATAACAAATTTATAGAATTTATGAATAAATAATAAAATTAATAAATTTTACAAAATATTTGTCAAAAACACCTGGACTTGGAAGTTTTCGTTTCTAATAAGTTATTTGAAGGCGAATGAATTAGACGTTCTATCGTTCGATACGGTTGTTAAGTTTAAATTTTTGGATGGCTTTTGCCAGGATTGATTCCTGCTGCTCCAGAGTGCATGTGGTGTGATGGGTTGTTCAAAATTAGTTGTTCAAACTAGGTCATTCAAATTAGGTCTAGTTATTATTAGTAGTATAATTATTAATTATATTAATAAATTTTTATATTAATTAAATTATTAAATATATTAATTATATTAATAATTATTATAAGTAATTTCTATTCCATATTAGTATCTATTTGTGCTAAATATCTCATATACAATGTCATCATTCCATGCAAGTTTATAAAATGAATTAAAAAAACTATTATAAAATGAAACTTTATAAACTAAATTATTATTATTAAATATAGATAATAAACTTTTAGAATTTATAAATAAATAATAAAATAAATAAATTTTACATAATGTTTGTCAAAACACCTGGACTGGAAGTTTCCGTTTCTAATAAGACATTCGAAGGCGAATGAAATCGACTTCGCAGCGTTTTGGACATCAGTTTGAGATTTCATTTTTTGGATGGCTTTTGCCAGGATTGATTCCTGCCGCTCCAGCATGTGTCTGGTGCGATGGGTTGTTTAAAATTAGTTGTTCAAAGTAGGTCGTTCAAAGTGATGTCGCATATTGTGACTTAAACCAAAGCTAAGGTGCTTGTTTGGGTAACTATTATGTAAAACGTAATATTGCGTTCATTAGTATTAAAAATATATTGGTCTGTAATTCAATCTGGTGATTTGTGCGATTCATAATATTTCAATAGTTTAATAATAATAATACTATTAATAATAATAATGATAACAATTGCAGGATCTGTGGCAAGGCCCAAGAAACGATAAGCCACATAAAGTCGGGTTGCACTGTGTTAGCAGCAACTGAATATTTGCACCGACATAATAAGGTGGCCAGTTACATCCACTGGGTTGTAAGCCGTGAGCTAGGATGGGAAGTAAATAATAAAATAAATAAATTTTACATAATGTTTGTCAAAACACCTGGACTTGGAAGTTTCCGTTTCTAATAAGATATTCAAAGGTGGCTGAGACGTTCGGATTGATAGGATCTTCTACCACTCTGTTGCCTCTTATTTTTTTTGGATGGCTTTTGCCAGGATTGATTCCTGCCGCTCCAGCGTGTGTCTGGTGTGATGGGTTGTTCAAAGTTATGATAATGATGATGATTATGATGATTATGATGACGACGATGAAGACATTTGTTTGCTCAATTGGGCGAATATTTAGCAAAATAATTAACAAATTATTATTTTATACGATTACTATCTAAATTTAATCAATTCAACTGAAAATCAATTTAAATTAATTCAACAATTCGAACGACTTCATTAATAATAAATAATTATAAGTAATTCGCTCCAAAAATATGTCGACTTTTTATAAAAAAACAAAATATTTTGCCTTAAAATCATATTTAATAAAATTTTGCCAGGATTGGTTCTTGCCGCTCCAGCTTGCGTTTGGTGTGATGAGTTGTTCATAATTAATTGTTCAAAGTACCAATAAATAATAATAATAATAATAATAATAATAATAATAAGATTAATAATATTAATAATAATAATAATAGCTTTAATATTTCTGGAGTTTGACATCTGGTGACGTTTTCGTAAATTTGGCGGATGGGTTTGAAAGTCGACATTTGTTTGCTCTATTGAGCGAATATTTAATAAAATATTATTTTCTACGATTACCATTTAAATTTAATTAATTCAACTGAAAATCATCAATTTAAATTGATTCAGCAATTCGAATGACTATAATTATAAGTAATTCGCTCCAAAATGATGTCGTTTTTTAGTAAAAACTAAATATCTTGCCTTAAAATCATATTTATTAAAAATAATTTGACAAATTATGGAATTTTACAAAGAATAAAGTAAAAAATAAAAAAAATATATTTTTGAAACTCTTAATCAAAAACACCTGGACTTGGGTGTTTCCGTATCTAATAAGACATTCGGAGGCGTGGCGAATGTATTCACGGTTGACTTGATGAATTGTTAACAATTCAATATTTGGATGGCTTTTGCCAGGATTGATTCCTGCCACTCCAACGTGTGTCTGGTGTGATGGGTTGTTCAGAGATATGATAATGATGATGATGACGACGATGATTATGACATTTTTCTGCTCAATAGAGCGAATATTTAGCAAGAAATTAGTTCACTCGATTATCGTCCACATAAGAAATACGAGAAAAAAAGAGATAAAAATTTTGGGGTTGCCATCTTTGGTATATAGAAGAAAATGGGCCGATCTGATATTATTGTTCAACATTATTAAAGGATCGGCAGAGGATGTTGGGGGCCCCAGACTCACGTTGTGTCCGGATGAGAGGGCAAGAGGCCATGATTGGAAGTTGGCAACAAGAGCCTCACACAAAGACCTGAGGAAGTTTTTCTGTAGCAACAGAGTTGTTCAAGATTGGAATGGACTTCCTCAAGCGGTCGTCGAGGCACAGAACATTGAGATATTTAAAATTTTATTGGATGATCATTTTGGGGATTATAAATATTCGATTACTTTGTGAGCGGTGAACACTAGTTGTTAGTTATGTTGGGCTTTTGTTTGAATGCTTGATTTTGTTACAGGCAACTACAACTTTTTCCAAAAAACTTAAAAGATCGGCTTCCAATCAATTGGCGTGGTTCGGGTCAGACGGGGTCAGACCCCGTAGGTGTGACGGTGGGTTAGTACTACGTCTGTACCAATTGTAGTTCTAACTCTGGGTTGGCTGCACCAATACCAATACACTAATTCGGTCTTCATCTGGTTCATCTAAATTCTAGTTACTAAGGTCCAGGCATCCAGTTCATCCCAGTAAGTCTTTCCACGTTTGAATCCACGTTTGGAACGTCGTTGAATCAGTTGATGTTGTTGTTTCCATATGTTTACAAAAAGCATGAATAACATGCAAATCCTTGATTTTCTAGAATGATTATTAAATGAATTAAAAAAAACTATTATAAAATGAAACTAAATTATTATTATATATAGATCTTTTATAATTTATAAATAAATAATAAAATAAATAAATTTTACATAATTTTTGTCAAAAACACCTGGACTTGGAAGTTTCCGTTTCTAATAAGTTATTTGAAGGCGAATGAATTCGACATTGTATCGCTGGTTAAGAACCTGACATTCATTTTTTGGATGGCTTTTGCCAGGATTGATTCCTGCCGCTCCAACGTGTGTCTGGTGTGATGGGTTGTTTAAAATGATGATAATAATGATGATGACATTTGTTTGCTCTATTGGGCGAATATTTAGCAAAATAATTATCAAATTATTATTTTATCCTACTATCATCTAAATTTAATTAATTCAACTGAAAATCATCAATTTAAATTTATTCAAAAATTCGTACGACTATAATTATAAGTAATTCGATCCAAAAACGTCGACTTTTTAGTAAAAACAAAATATCTTGCCAGAGTTCGTTTGGTGTGATGGGTTGTTCAAAGTAGGTCATTCAAAGTGGGTCGTTCAAAATGATGTCGCGTATTGTGAGTTATGAGAGCATAAAAGAATGTTTAGAACTCGCCATATAAATTGAATATCTAAATTTTTAATAAAACTCTTTTATTTCATTTCTTTATAAATAAAAATTTAATTTTAAAACTAGAATTAATTAAAATAATCAAATTCATTAATTTAATATAAATTAAAATA
Source organism: Hirudinaria manillensis (assembly GCA_034509925.1). Taxonomy (NCBI): domain Eukaryota; kingdom Metazoa; phylum Annelida; class Clitellata; order Hirudinida; family Hirudinidae; genus Hirudinaria; species Hirudinaria manillensis. The sequence continues at coordinate 7,804,803 of CM067536.1, forward strand.
AAATAATCTGATTCTGTATCAATCGAATAACATTGGTCTAAGCAGTTCAAAATTCCTTTTTTTGCTTCCTCTTGAAACGGTTATGTATGAATTACATATAATTTTGTATAAGTGTAAGCAGCTCGAAATTAACCTAAATTAATCGGCCGAAATAATTTTTAATATTTTTATTTCATTTCTTTATAATCTTCTATATAAATAAAAATGTAAGTTTGTGTTTGTTTCAAATGAACGTTCTCTGAAAGTTCTTAACCAATTGCTTTGAAATTTTAGCACAACATGATACAATATTAGATGAGTGTTTTTTATATAGGTTTCATGTAAATATCATTAAACGATATTAAATTCATCTTTGGTTTGTTTTTTTTTTAGAAACTATCAATAAAACTGATCAAACTAAGCATTGTAAAATAAAAGTCGTTTTTGTTTGAATCCAAATTATGCCAAGGCCAATTGCGAAATCAGAATTGCGGCCGAACTTCTTGGGTTTCACCTGTGCGAAAGTTGTTTAAAGGCAAGCAAGGATGGTCTCAATAAATTTGTTGAAGGGAATTCAAAACCCCAGTTGAAAGGTCTTATTAAATATATAGAAGAATTGAAAACTATTATGACACAGATACCATGTGCGAAACCATCAGAGAACAAGGAAAGCAAATAAATGTTCTGCGTAAAACAAATTCGAAATGGTTGATCTGACCTCAGGACTCATTTCGTTGCATCATAAATTCTGTAATTTAGTGACGTCAAAAGAATTGGTTGAAAAAGTACTTCCAAATATTCAAACCAATTATAAGATTGGGTGAGTGAACGAGCTAATCAAGAGCCAAGAACAAATACGTCGATGAATCGAACAATATTAATCAATCCAATATTAAAAGCGAGGCAGTCACTTATAATAACATCAACATTGTTGTGGAAGCAGATGAAGCAGTCAAATATCTAACAGAATTTTTGAATTCACTCGATCTGCCAGGGATTCCACCGAAGATACTGCAATTGAAAGTCGGCGTGCCATGTTGCGAAATTTCAACCAACCAAAGCTTTGCAACGGCACGCGGCTTGCAGTAAAAACGTTAATGATACGTAAGTACTAGAAGAAATTATCTAGACAGGACCTATGAAAGGTGAAGATATCCTCATTTCTAGCATTCTTTTGATATGCCATTTGAATTTAAGAGATTACAATTCCCAGTTCGATTGGCCTTTGCAATCACAATAAACAAAAACTCATCGACAATCTTTAGAACTGCATGGTTTAGACCTAAGCACGGATTGCTTCTCGCATGGGCAATTACATGTTGCGTTTTCTAGAATCGGCAAACCTGATAATGTCTATATTTGTACAGAGAACGGAACAACTAACCCTCAAACATTGTGAAATTGTAAAATAAACATCTTAGCAAACATGTGCTAAATTTCTTTCTTTTAATATTAATGAAATTGAGCCACAACAACGCGTGGCTGGGAACCGCTAGTAAATAATAAAATAAATAAACTTTAAAAATGTTTCATAAAAACACCTGGACTTGGAAGTTTCCGTTTCTATTAAGAGATTCGAAGGCGAATGAACTCAATGTTGCCTCTTCGGTACCAGACATTCATTTTTTGGATGGCTTTTGCCAGGATTGATTCCTGATGTTCCAGCCCGTGTCTGGTGTGATGGGTTGTTCAAAATGATGGTAATGATGATGACATTTGTTTGCTCTATTGAGCGTATATTCAGCAAAATATTATTTTATACGATTACCATCTAAATTTAATTAATTCAACTGAAAATCATCAATTTAAATTAATTCAACAATTCGAAAGACTATAATTCTATGCAATTCGATCCAAAAAGATGTCCACATTTTATAAAAAAACAAAATATTTTGCCTTAAAATTATCTTTGACAACAAACGTATAGAATTTACAAATAAATAACATAAATGATAAAATAAATAAACTTTAAAAATGTTTCATAAAAACACCTGTACTTGGAAGTTTCCGTTTCTAATAAGTTATTCGAATGCGAACGAATTCAACGTTGTATCGTTGAACATGAATCGGAGATTTCATTTTTTGGATGGCTTTTGCCAGGACTGGTGTGGTGGATTGTTCAAAATTAGTTTTTCAAAGTAGGTCATTCAAAGTGGGTCATACAAAGTGGGTTGTTTCAAAATGATGTCGCATATTGTGAGTTATGAGAGCATAAAAGAATGTTTAGATCCCGCCATATAAATTCAATCTCTAAATTTTTAATAAAACTCTAAAATGTACAAAAATCAATTTTAATGTCGTCCTAAAACAGACTTGCTATTTATAAAATCGCTGGTTCGCGGGAATTTGAAGATGAAGTGGGAAAGGAAGGCTAAGGTGCTTGTTTGGGTAATTATTATGTAAAACGTAATATTATGTTCTTTATTATGAAAACTATATTGGTCTGTAATTCAATATGGTAATTTGTGCGATTCGTAATATTCCATTCATTTTATAAGAATATTAATAATAACAATAATAATGAATATTATTTTATATTGTTATAGTATCTTACTTTGTAATTGTTTAGGTCGTAATCATTAAGAGTTCAACACCCAGTTACGATCGTCAGTGAAGATCATAGATCATAGTTGAAGTTGTTCTTTCAGAAACGCGCTGTCGAAGCGAGTGAAAAACTGACAGGAAATGGACGCAGATTGGAAATCGTTATGGCAAATTACATTTGATAACAAATTTATAGAATTTATGAATAAATAATAAAATTAATAAATTTTACATAGTTTTTGTCAAAAACACCTGGACTTGGGATTTTCCATTTCTAATAATTCATTCAAAAGCGAGTGAATTCGACATTGTATTGTTGGTTAACGATAACATTCATTTTTTGGATGGCTTTTGCCAGGATTAGTAAAATAAAATAAGAATGGTCTATCGCCAATTAAATTATAATTCACAAAAGTACGGCAGTTTATACAATAATTATCAAAAACACCCTGGAGATTGGGATTCCAGCTTCACATAAGAGTGTCTACAAATTTAGACATATCGTCAGAAATTGTTCTATGGGTAAATTACCATTTTTGATAGCCGTACCGGATATGGCTTTAGCGATGGGAATCCTACCTTCTGGATCGGATTCAAGCGCTTAATTTTTTCGATTTAACAACTTAATGGTGATTTAATGCCACGAAACTAATTCGATTAATTTGAATGACTACTTGTTCCAAAAACTTGAAAGATCAACTTCCATTCAATTGGCGTGGTTCGTGGGGTCAGACCCCGTAGGTGTGACGGTGGGTTAGTACTACTTCTGTACCAATTGCAGTTCTAACTCTGGGTTGACTGCACCAATACCAATACACTAATTCATATGGTTCATCTAAATTCTAGTTACTAAGGTCCTGGCATCCAGAACGTCGTTGAATCAGTTGATGTTGTTGTTTCCATATGTTTACAAAAAGCATGAATAACATGCTAATCCTTGTTTTTTCTAGAATGATTATGAAATGAATTGCAAAAAAAAAACTATTATAAAATGAATCTTTATAAACTAAATTATTATTATATATAGATAATAAACTTTTGGAATTTATGAATAAATAATAAAATAAATACATTTTACATAATGTTTGTCAAAAACACCAGGACTTGGGAGTTTCCGTTTCTAATAAGATATTCGAAGGTGTCTGAGACGTTCGATTTGGTTGTAGTTTTGACAACTTGTGAGTTTGTATTTTTTTGGATGGCTTTTGCCAGGATTGATTCCTGACGTTCCAGCATGTGTCTGGTGTGTCATGGATTGTTCAAAAAATGATGATAATGATTACGATGACGACGACGACGACGATGAAGATCTATTGAACGAATATTCAACAAAATATTATTTTATACGATTACCATCTAGATTTAATTAATTCAACTTTTAGAATTTATAAATAAATAAATTTTACAAAATGTTTGTCAAAAACACCAGGACTTGGGAGTTTCCTTTTCAATAAGACATTCGAAGGTGTCTGAGAATTTATAAATGATATGTTCCGATATTTTTGGATGGCTTTTGCCAGGATTGATTCCTACCGCTCCAGAGTGCGTCTGGTGTGATGGGTTGGTCAAAGTTATGATAATGATGATGATTATGATGACGATGACGATGAAGACATTTGTTTGCTCAATTGGGCGAATACAGTTCGCTCATTATAGATAGGAAAAAGTGATTTTTTATGGTAACTCATGTTATATTTCACAAAATTTACTCAAATTTTAGAATGTTATGTAAAACGTGTTTATACATTTATGTATAAAAATTTCATTGAGTATTAATTTCACACTAATTGAGATTAACGAAAACGCTTTTTTGGGGCGTCCAAACATGATAGGAATTTGGCGATGAAAGTCAATAATAAGGCCAGAAATTTATTTTTTGCACACAAAACGTTATTCAATACGAAATTATATTTCCTTTTTTTTCTATTATATCGAAACATCTATTATTCATAGACAAACACAATTTTCTTATGTAGTCCAATTTCATCTCCTTCCATGCACCCTGATGGCATCTTCCAGCTCTAATTTGGAGTGAAACTGTCTCCCGTCTTTATAAACTGCTCTTGATAACTCACCCCAACAATTTTCAATAGGATTGAGGTCCGGTGAACGAGCTGGCCAACTCAAAACCTTGATGTTATTTTCCTGGAAGAAGTCTCTTGTCACTTTCGAGGTGTGGATAGGAGCATTGTCTTGCTGGAATACAAAATTCCGTCCATATTTCCTCTTGGCGAAGGGCAGGAGATTATTGATCAATACTTCGATGTAGTCTACTAACTTTTGCCTTCCTTGGAGGAAGGTCAAATCAGTGACTCCATCATGTGAAATCCCTGCCCAAATCATCACTGTTCCACCCCCATGATTCCTGCTAAAAAATGTCTCCTTCTCTTTTTCTTAGGTCATGCCAGTAGCATTGATGACCATCAGGATCGTCTAGGTTGAACTTGTACTTAGCAAAATAATTAACAAATTATTATTTTATACGATTGCTATCTAAATTTAATTAATTCAACCGAAAATCAATTTAAATTAATTCAACAATTCGAACGACTTAATTAATAATTATTATAATTAATAATAAATAATTATAAGTAATTCGCTCCAAAAAGATGTCGAGTTATTCGAAGGCGAATGAATTCAACGTTGTATCGTTCATTTTTTTTTTTACCAGGATTCAATTTTTGGATGGCTTTTGCCAGGATTGGTTCCTGCCGCTCCAGCGTGTGTCTGGTGTGATGGGTTGTTCAAAGTTATGATAATGATGATGATGGCATTTGTCTGCTTAATAGAGCGAATATTTAGCAAGAAATTAAATTATTATTAAATAATCGTAAATTAAATACTATTTCGTGAATAAAAGTTTATTTTTTAAAAAATACTTTGAGTAATTGTAATGGAACGTGGCTGCCGATATAATAAAATAAACATATTTTACACACAAAAAATAATAATAAACAAACATATTATTATAAATTACACAAAAATAAAATAATGTAATAACCCGGGGTCCTCAAACTAATTATAGAAGGTCAGGTTTATTGAAAGTTGTCAGATGGCTTGGAAGATGTAAAATGCTTAATTGATTAAGTCTTGAAATCTGCTGTTTCTCTTACTCTCGCTCTACTTTCCGAGGTAAATCCATTTGTCAAGGTACATAACCAAAGAGTCTGAATAGCAATTAATTATTTAATTATAAAATTATATTGCCGCTAAATTTAATTAATTACTAAATTAATTAATCAGCAATATAATTTCAATTAATCTTCAATTATCTGGATCCAGGGATCCAACAATAAGAATGGTCGATCGCAAATTTTTGAACAGGAGTTTCATGATCGGAGGCTGAGTTGACCTCAAACACGAAAAGTGCCTCTGCACAGGTGAAGCTCCGCGATTTCTTTTTTATTTCCAAGTGCAGTGGAGTCCTAAGAAATATTTTCATCGTCCATAATTCACAAAAGAACGGCAGTTTATACAATAATTATCAAAAACACCCTGGAGATTGGGATTCCCGCATCACATAAGAGCGTCTGCAAATTTAGCCATTTAATTGAGATTCGTTCTTATTTTGGATCATTTTTGGTAGCCGTACCGGATATGGCTTTAGCGATGAAGATCCTACCTTCTGGATCGAATTCAAGCGCTTAATTTTTCGATTTAACAACTTAATGGTGATTTAATGCCATGAAACTAATTCCATTAATTTGAACAACTTCTTGTTCCAAAAACTTGAAAGATTTTACATAATGTTTGTCAAAAACAACAGGACTTGGAAGTTTCCGTTTCAATAAGTATTCGAAGGTGTCTGAGAATTTATAGAAAATATCTGTTCCTGTTTTTTTGGGTGGCTTTTGCCAGGATTGATTCCTGACGTTCCAGCGTGTGTCTGGTGTGATGGGTTGTTAAAAATCATGGTAATGATTACGATTTGTTTGCTCTATTGGGCGAATATTTAGAAAGATTATTAGCAAATTATTATTTTATGCGATTACCATCTAAATTTAATTAATTCGACTAAACATCATCAATTTAAATTAATTCAACAATTCGAACGACTATAATTATAAGTAATTCGCTCCAAAAAGATTTTGACTTTTTAGGAAAAACAAAATATCTTGTCTTAAAATTATATTTGACAACAAACGTAAAGAATTTACAAATAAATAAAATAAATAATAAACAAAAACTTTACAAAATGTTTTACGAAAACACCTGGACTTGAAAGTTCCCGTTTCTTATAAGACAATCGAAGGCGAATGAATTCAACGTTGTCAGCTCCTTATTATTTTTTTGGATGGCTTTTGCCAGGATTGATTCCTGCCGCTCCAGCATGTGTCTGGTGTGATGGGTTGTTCAAAGTTATGATAATGATGATGATGAAGACGACGATGAAGACATTTGTCTGCTCAATAGAGCGAATATTTAGCAAGAAATTAATTCACACTATTATCGTCCACATAAGAAATACGAGAAAAAAAAAGAGATTAAAAATTTTGGGTTTGCCACCTTTGGTGTATAGAAGAAAATGGGTTGATATGTTTACAAAAGCATGAATAACATGCCAATCCTTGATTTTTCTAGAATGATTATAAAATGAATTAAAATAACTATTATAAAATGAATCTTTATAAACTAAATCATTATTATATATAGACAATAAACTTATAGAATTTATGAATAAATAATAAAATAAATAAATTTTACAAAATGTTTGTCAAAAACACCAGGACTTGGGAGTTTCCGTTTCTAATAAGATATTCGAAGGTGGCTGAGACGTTCGAATTGACTAGTTTGCTTCCGAGCTATTTTTTTGGATGGCTTTTGCCAGGATTAATTCCTGAAAACTTGATAAATCATCAATTTAAATTAATTCAACAATTCGAACGACTATAATTATAAGTAATTCGCTACAAAAACGTCGACTTTTTAGTAAAAACAAAATATTATGCCTTAAAATAATAAAACAATTATTTTGGCAACCTGAGATAACGTGACTGATACTTTCTATTGACTTGTGGCAGAGCCTGCAAGTGCTACTAACGTTTTGTTTCAGGATGTTTTTTTGGTAATACCTTGTCTTCAGAACTTGGTCTTGGGCAGCAATGGTGAGACTTTCTGTTTCTCCTTTCATCCCACTTCTGTTGAGCCACAAAACAGTCATTTCTCTGCTAATCCCTGGTTTTTCTATATTTCTAAAAAATTGTCCATGCAGGGGTTTACTCTCAGATGTAATCAGATGTTTTCCAGCTTTTCTTTTTCTATTCTTTTCTTAAGTGCAACTGTGATTTTTGCGTCAGTGCAAATTTGAAAAAAAAGTTATCATTATTATTATTATTATTATTATTTCTTATATGGACGATAATCGAGTGAATTAATTTCTTGCTAAATATTCTCTCTATCGAACAGACAAACTTCATCATCGTCGTCATCATCATCATCATTATCATAACTTTGAACAACCCATCACACCAGACACATGCTGGAACGGCAGGAATCAATCCTGGCAAAAGCCATCCAAAAATTGAATCCTGGGACAAAGAATGAACGTTAAAACGTTGAATACATTCGCCTTCGAATCTATTAATAGAAACGGAAACTCCCAAGTCCAGGTGTTTTTATGAAACATTTTTAAAGTTTATTTATTTTATTATTTATTTTATTTATTTGTAAATTCTATACGTTTGTTGCCAAAAGTAATTTTAAGGCAAGATATTTTGTTGTTTTTTTTTAAATAAAAAGTCATCATCTTTTTGGAGCGAATTACTTATAATTATAGTCGTTCAAATTGTTGAATTAATTAATTAGAAGTAATTCGCTCCAAAAAGATATCGACTTTTTAGTAAAAACAAAATATCTTGCCTTAAAATTATATTTAATAAAAATAATTTGACAAATTATGAAATTTTACAAAGAATAAAGTACAAAAGTACAATAAAATAATTAAATAAATATGTTATAAATTTTTAATCAAAAACACCTGGACTTGGGTTTTGCCGTTTATAATAAGACATTCGTTGCGAACTTTTTTTTTTCTGCGTGAGGTGTGTGGTCCTTTACCTTTTTGGATGGCTTTTGCCAGGATTGATTCCTGCTGCTCCAGAGTGCATGTGGTGTGATGGGTTGTTCAAAATTAGTTGTTCAAAGTAGGTCATTCAAAGTTCAAAATTAGTTGTTCAAAGTAGGTCATTCAAAGTTCAAAATTAGTTGTTCAAAGTAGGTCATTCAAAGTTCAAAATTAGTTGTTCAAAGTAGGTCATTCAAAGTGGGTTCATTCAAAATGATTTCGATTATTGTGACTTATGAGAGCATAAAAGAATGTTTAGATCCCGCCATATAAATTGAATTTCTAAATTTTTAATAAAACTCTAAAATGTACAAAAATCAATTTTAATGTCGTCCTAAAACAGACTTGCTATTTATAAAATCGCTGGTTCGCGGGAATTTGAAGATGAAGTGGGAAAGGAAGGCTAAGGTGCTTGTTTGGGTAATTATTATGTAAAACGTAATATTATGTTAATTATTATGAAAAATATATTGGTCTGTAATTCAATATGGTAATTTGTGCGATTCATAATATTCCATTCATTTTATAAGAATATTAATAATAATAACAATAATAATGAATATTATTTTATATTGTTATAGTATTTTACTTTGTAATTGTTTAGGTCGTAATCATTAAGAGTTCAACACCCAGTTACGATCGTCAATGAAGATCATAGATCTCGTTGAAGTTGTTCCTTCAGAAACGCGCTGTCGAAGCTAGTAAAAAACTGGCAGGAAATGGACGCAGATTGGAAATCGTTATGGCAAATTAAATTTGATAACAAATTTATCGAATTTATGAATAAATAATAAAATTAATAAATTTTACATAGTTTTTGACGGTGGGTTAGTACTACGTCTGTACCAATTGAAGTTGTAACTCTGGGTTGGCTGCACCAATACCAATACGATAATTCGGTATTCATCTGGTTCATCTAAATTCTAGTTACTAAGGTCCAGGCATCCAGTTCATCCCAGTAAGTCTTTCCACGTTTGAATCCACGTTTGGAACGTCGTTGAATAAGTTGATGTTGTTTCCATATGTTTACAAAAAGCATGAATAACATGCAAATCCTTGATTTTCTAGAATAATTATAAAATGAATTTAAAAAAAAACTATTATAAAATGAAATTTTATAAATTAAATTATTATTATATATAGATAATAAACTTTTAGAATTTATAAATAAATAATAAAATAAATAAATTTTGCAAAGTGTTTGTCAAAAACACCAGGACTTGGGAGTTTCCTTTTCAATAAGACATTCGAAGAGACGTTCGAATTTATAAATTGTGTGGTCCGATTTTTTTGGATGGCTTTTGCCAGGATTGATTCCTGCCGCTCCAGCGTGTGGCTGGTGTGATGGGTTGTTCAAAGTTATGATGATGATGATGATGGCATTTGTCTGCTTAATAGAGCGAATATTTAGCAAGAAATTAATTCACTCGATTATCATTCATATAAGAAATAATAATAATAATAATAATAATAATAATAATAATAATAATAATAATAATAATAATAATAATAATAATAATAATAATAATAATAATAATAATAATAATAATAATAATAATAATAATAATAATAATAATAATAATAATAATAATAATAAATAAGATCAATATCAGATCTGAACCATGCAATCGGCTTATTAAAATTAATAATCTTTGCTACATCTGCCATGGAACTTCAAACTATTGTTTTTGACGGTTCTTCCAGCCACGATGTTTCCTTTTCCTTTTCCTGTCGCTGGGTTTTCTAACAATCCTTCCGTTATTTGGTCTGCTGGTTTTGGAAATGCCGATTGACATCTGGCGACGTTTTTGTAAACTAAATATTATTTCGTGAAGAAAAGTTTATTTTTTTAAATCCAAGATTAATTGTAATGGAACGTGGGTGCAAATATTTCTGTTTCATAAAGCCGACTATAAAATCTTACATAAGCACGTAAAACGTGTGCTGACTCTTAGGAACGATTAGAAAATAATTGATTAAATAAGTTTTGCAAAAAATAAAATTAATAATAAACAAACAAATTATTATAAATTACTCAAATATAAAATAAAATAAGAAATATGGCAAATTAAATTATAATTCACAAAAGTACGGCAGTTTATACAATAATTGTCAAATACACCCTGGAGATTAGGATTCCCGCTTCACATAAGAGTGTCTGCAAATTTAGCCATTAAATAAAGTTACTTATCATTGTAAATTATCATTTTTGGTAGCTTTTTGCTGGATATGGCTTTAGCGATGAGAATCCTACCTCCTGGATCGAATTCAAGTGCTTAATTTTTCGATTTAACAACTTAATGGTGATTTAATGCCATGAAACTAATTCGATTAATTTGAACAACTTCTTGTTCCAAAAACTTGAAAGATCAACTTCCAATCAATTGGCGTGGTTCGTGGGGTCAGACCCCGTAGGTGTGAAGGTGGGTTAGTACTACGTCAGTACCAATTGAAGTTGTAACTCTGGGTTGGCTGCACCAATACCAATACGATAATTCGGTCCTCATCTGGTTCATCTAAATTCTAGTTACTAGCATGAATAACATGCAAATCCTTGTTTTTTCTAGAATGATTATAAAATGAATTACAAAAAAAACTATTATAAAATGAAACTTTATAAACTAAATTATTATTATAGATAATAAACTTAAAAAAATTATAAATAGATAATAAAATAAATCAATTTTACATAATGTTTGTCAAAAACAACAGGACTTGGAAGTTTCCGTTTCAATAAGTATTCGAAGGTGTCTGAGAATTTAGAGAAAATATCTGTTCCTATTTTTTTGGATGGCTTTTGCCAGGATTGATTCCTGACGTTCCAGCGTGTGTCTGGTGTGTCATGGATTGTTCAAAATGATGATAATGATTACGATGACGACGATGATAACATTTGTTTGCTCTATTGAGCGAATATATATAGCAAAATATTATTTTATACGATTAGCATTTAAATTTAATTAATTCAACTAAAAATCATCAATTTAAATTAATTCAACAATTCGAACGACTATAATTATAATTAATTCGATCCAAAAAGATTTTGACTTTTTAGGAAAAAAACAAAATATCTTGTCATAAAATTATAATTGACAACAAACGTATAGAATTTACAAATAAATAAAATAAATAATGAAATAAATAAACTTTACAAAATGTTTCATAAAAACACCTGGACTTGAAAGTTTCCGTTTCTTATAAGACAATCGAAGGCGAATGAATTCAACGTTGTCAGCTCCTTATTATTTTTTTGGATGGCTTTTGCCAGGATTGATTCCTGCCGCTCCAGCATGTGTCTGGTGTGATGGGTTGTTCAAAGTTATGATAATGATGATGATGAAGACGACGATGAAGACATTTCTCTGCTCAATAGAGCGAATATTTAGCAAGAAATTAATTCACACTATTATCGTCCACATAAGAAATACGAGAAAAAAAAAGAGATTAAAAATTTTGGGTTTGCCATCTTTGGTGTATAGAAGAAAATGGGTTGATATGTTTACAAAAGCATGAATAACATGCCAATCCTTGATTTTTCTAGAATGGTTATAAAATGAATTAAAAAAACTACTATAAAATGAAACTTTATAAACTAAATTATTATTATTATATATAGATAATAAACTTTTAGAATTTATAAATAAATAAATTTTACATAATGTTTGTCAAAAACACCAGGACTTGGGTGTTTCCGTTTCAATAAGTTATTCGAAGGTGTCTGAGAATTTAGAGAAAATATCTGTTTGTATTTTTAAAGACAGTATGTCTTCCTATTTTTTGGATGGCTTTCGCCAGGATTGATTCCTGACGTTCCAGCGTGTGTCTGGTGTGTCATGGATTGTTCGAAATCATGATAATTATTACGATGACGACGATGATGATGGACATTTGTTTGCTCTATTGGGCGAATATTTAGCAAAATAACTAACAAATTATTATTTGATGAGATTACCGTCTAAATTTAATTAAGTCGACTGAAAATCATCAATTTAAATTAATTCAACGATTCGAACGACTATAATTATAAGTAATTCGCTCCAAAATGATGTCGACTTTTTAGAACAAACAAAATATCTTGACTTAAAATTATATTTAATAAAAATTATTTGACAAATTATGAAATTTTACAAAGAATAAAGTAAAAAAAAAGTACAATACAATAATTAAATAAATATGTTTTAAATTTTTAATCAAAACCACCTGGACTTGGGTGTTGCCGTTTCTAATAAGACATAGAAGGCGAATATTTAACAAAGTAATCAACAAATTATTATTTTATCAGATTACCATCTAAATTTAATTAATTCAACCGAAAATCATCAATTCGTACGATTGTAATTATAAGTAATTCGCTTCTTTTGGAAAAACAAAAATATCTTGCCTTAAAATTATAATTGACAACAAACGTATAGAATTTAGAAATAAATAAAATAAATAAACTTTACAAAATGTTTCATAAAAACACCTGGACTTGGGAGTTACCATTTCTAATAAGTTATTCGAAGATTCAATGTTGACTGTTGAGTATTGAGAATTCAGTTTTCACTTTTTGGATGGCTTTTGCCAGGATTGATTCCTGCCGCTCCAGCGTGTTACATTTTTTCTAAAATTAAATATTTTTCCGTGAAGAAAAGTTTATTTTTTTTTAAATCCAAGATTAATTGTAATGGAACGTGGCTGCAAATATTTCTGCTTCATAAAGCCGGCTATAAAGGCTTATATAAGCACGTAATACGTGTGCTGACTCCTAAGAACCATTAGAAAATAATTGGTTAAATATATTTTGCAAAAAATAAAATTAATAATAAACAAACAAATTATTATAAATTACTCAAATATAAAATAAAATAAGAAATATGGCAAATTAAATTATAATTCACAAAAGTACGGCAGTTTATACAATAATTGTCAAAAACACCCTGGAGATTAGGATTCCCGCTTCACATAAGAGTGTCTGCAAATTTAGCCATTTAATAAGGTTACTTATCATTGTAAATTATCATTTTTGGAAGCTTTTTGCTGGATATGGCTTTAGCGATGAGAATCCTACCTCCTGGATCGAATTCAAGCGCTTAATTTTTCGTTTTAACAACTTAATGGTGATTTAATGCCATGAAACTAATTCGATCAATTTCAACAACTACTTGTTCCAAAAAACTTAGAAGATCGACTTCCAATCAATTGGCGTGGTTCGTGGAGTCAGACCCCGTAGGTGTGAAGGTGGGTTAGTACTACGTCTGTACCAATTGAAGTTGTAACTCTGGGTTGGCTGCACCAATACCAATACGATAATTCGGTCTTCATCTGGTTCATCTAAATTCTAGTTACTAAGGTCCAGGCATCCAGTTCATCCCAGTAAGTCTTTCCACGTTTGAATCCACGTTTGGAACGTCGTTGAATCAGTTGATGTTGTTCTTTAGATATGTGTACAAAATCATGCAAATCCTTGATTTTCTAGAATGATTATAAAATGAATTAAAATAACTATTATAAAATGAAACTTTATAAACTAAATTATTATTATATATAGATAATAAACATTTAGAATTTATAAATAAATAATAAAATAAATAAATTTTACAAAATGTTTGTCAAAAACACCAGGACTTGGAAGTTTCCGTTTCAATAAGACATTCGAAGGTGACTGAGACGTTCGAATTGACTAGTTTGCTTCCGAGCTATTTTTTTGGATGGCTTTTGCCAGGATTAATTCCTGAAAACTTGATAAATCATCAATTTAAATTAATTCAACAATTCGAACGACTATAATTATAAGTAATTCGCTACAAAAACTTCGACTTTTTAGTAAAAATAAAATATCTTGCCTTAAAATAATAAAACAATTATTTTGGCAACCTGAGATAACGTGACTGATACTTTCTATTGACTTGTGGCAGAGCCTGCAAGTGCTACTAACTATGTTTCAGGATGTTTTTTTGGTAATACCTTGTCTTCAGAACTTGATCCTGGGCAGCAATGATGAGACTTTCTGTTTCTTCTTTCATCCCACTTCTGTTGAGCCACAAAACAGTCATTTCTCTACTAATCCCTGGTTTTTCCATATTTCTAAAAAATTGTCCATGCAGGGGTTTACTCTTGATGTTTTTCAGCTTTTCTTTTTCTATTTTTTTCTTGAGTTCATCTGTGATTTTTGCGTCAGTGCAAATTTGAGAAAAAGTTATCGTTATTATTATTATTATTATTACTATTATTTCTTATATGGACGATAATCGAGTGAATTAATTTCTTGCTAAATATTCTCTCTATCGAACAGACAAACTTCATCATCGTCGTCATCATCATCATCATTATCATAACTTTGAACAACCCATCACACCAGACACACGCTGGAGCAGCAGGAATCAATCCTGGCAAAAGCCATCCAAAAAATGAATGTCAACGTTGAATACATTCGCGACGCCTTCGATTGTCTTATTAGAAATGGTAACTCCCAAGTCCAGGTGTTTTTATGAAACATTTTGTAAAGTTTATTTATTTTATTATTTATTTTATTTATTTGTAAATTCTATACGCTTGTTGCCAAAAGTAATTTTAAGGCAAGATATTTTGTTGTTTTTTTTTAAAATAAAAAGTCATCATCTTTTTGGAGCGAATTACTTATAATTATAGTCGTTCAAATTGTTGAATTAATTAATTAGAAGTAATTCGCTCCAAAAAGATATCGACTTTTTAGTAAAAACAAAATATCTTGCCTTAAAATTATATTTAATAAAAATAATTTGACAAATTATGAAATTTTACAAAGAATAAAGTACAAAAATACAATAAAATAATTAAATAAATATGTTTTAAATTTTTAATCAAAAACACCTGGACTTGGGTTTTGCCGTTTATAATAAGACATTCGTTGCGAACTTTTTTTTTTCTGCGTGAAGTTTGTGGCTTTCACTATTTGGATGGCTTTTGCCAGGATTGATTCCTGCTGCTCCAGAGTGCATGTGGTGTGATGGGTTGTTCAAAATTAGTTGTTCAAAGTAGGTCATTCAAAGTTCAAAATTAGTTGTTCAAAGTAGGTCATACAAAGTTCAAAATTAGTTGTTCAAAGTAGGTCATTCAAAGTGGGTCATTCAAAGTGGGTTTTTCAAAATGATGTCGATTATTGTGACTTATGAGAGCATAAAAGAATGTTTAGATCCCGCCATATAAATTGAATTTCTAAATTTTTAATAAAACTCGAAAATGTACAAAAATCAATTTTAATGTCGTCCTAAAACAGACTTGCTGTTTATAAACTCGCTGATTCGTGAGCATTTTATGATGAAGCTGGAAACCAAGGCTAAGGTGCTTGTTTTGGTAATTATTATGTAAAACGTAATATTATGTTAATTATTATGAAAAATATATTGGTCTGTAATTCAATATGGTAATTTGTGCGATTCGTAATATTCCATTCATTTTATAAGAATATTAATAATAACAATAATAATGAATATTATTTTATTTTGTTATAGTATTTTACCTTGTAATTATTTACGTCATAATCTTTACGAGTTCAACACCCGGTTACGATCGTCAGTGAAGATCATAGTTGAAGTTGTTCCTTAAGAAACGCGATGACGAAGCGTAAAAAATTGACAGGCAATTGACGCAGATTGGAAATCGTTATAGAAAATTACATTTGATAATAAATTTATAGAATTTATTAATAAATAATAAAATAAATAAATTTTACACAATGTTTGTCAAAAACACCTGGACTTGGAAGTTTCCGTTTCTAATAAGTTATTCGAAGGTGAATGAATTCAACGTTCTAACGATCATTCTTTGTCCCAAGATTCAATTTTTGGATGGCTTTTGCCAGGATTGGTTCCTGCCGTTCCAGCGTGTGTCTGGTGTGATGGGTTGTTCAAAGTTATGATAATGATGATGATGGCATTTGTCTGCTTAATAGAGCGAATATTTAGCAAGAAATTAATTCACTCGATTATCATTCATATAAGAAATAATAATATTAATAACAATAATAATAATAATAATAACAAGATCGATATCAGATCTGAACCACGCAATCGACTTATTAAAATTAATAATCTTTGCTACATCTGCCATGGAACTTCAAACTATTGTTTTTGACGGTTCTTCCAGCCACGATGTTTCCTTTTCCTTTTCCTGTCGCTAGGTTTTCTAACAATCCTTCCGTTATTTGGTCTGCTGGTCTTGGAAATGCCGATAGACATCTGGCGACGTTTTTGTAAATTAAATATTATTTCGTGAAGAAAAGTTTATTTTTTTAAATCCAAGATTAATTGTAATGGAACGTGGCTGCAAATATTTCTGTTTCATAAAGCCGACTATAAAATCTTACATAAGCACGTAAAACGTGTGCTGACTCTTAGGAACGATTAGAAAATAATTGATTAAATAAATTTTGCAAAAAATAAAATTAATAATAAGCAAACAAATTATTATAAATTACTCAAATATAAAATAAAATAAGAAATATGGCAAATTAAATTATAATTCATTAAAGTACGGCAGTTTATACAATAATTGTCAAAAACACCCTGGAGATTAGGATTCCCGCATCATATGAGAGTGTCTGCAAATTTAGCCATTTAATAAAGTTTTTGGTCTCATATTAAATTATTATTTTTGGTAGCCGTACCGGATATGCCTTTAGAGATGGGAATCCTACCTTCTGGATCGAATTCAAGCGCTTAATTTTTCGATTTAACGACTTAATTGTGATTTAATGCCATGAAACTAATTCAATTTATTTGAACGACTACTTGTTCCCAAAAATTTAAAAGATCAATTTCCAATCAATTTGGTGATTTATTATTATAATTATTATTATTGTCGCAGTTACTGCTAATTACAACATTAATTACTTTGATTGAAAATAATGTCCGAGTACCGAAGAATATCAATTTTAGCAACTGCCGACGAAAGTAAAAATATGATTGGCATCTTTTATTCTACAATTGCAATACGTCATCAGAAAGTGGCGGATGGATGGATGGACGGATGGATGGATGGATGGATGGATGGATGTATGGATGGATGGATGGATGGATGGATGGATGGATGGATGGATGGATGGACGGATGATGGATGGATGGAGAAAGATTATTTTGTTCCAGCGGTGAA